>JBAMJR010000011.1:427500-562500 GCA_038501785.1 Myoxocephalus aenaeus
AAAGGTATAATATGCAAAAATGTTATATGAAACAATGTGTAGACTGATACAAAAAGCATCATTCATGCCCCATTAGATGTGCGGTGTTGTCTGTATTGGCTCTGTTTACTTACTGTCATGCCTCAAGAGAAACTACATTTAGGGCGACTACATATTAAAGTTGTTTACGTTAATATATGTATTATTCTTAACTCATGTTGATTAAGCTAAATTAATATTCTGGGCCACGCTATGATGAACCCCACTTAGGAAACACTGATATCTTACCTGCCCACCAGATAGAGAGATATGGTTTGACATAGTGAGATTGTACCAGGCATGACAAAATGGTAAATACATTATATTAATGAATATACTGCAATTCCAAAGGGGACCCCTCAATGTGCAATAAGTACAGGGATGTGTTAGTACATTATCATTTGACTAAGCTGCCACTAGCATGTACACCACCTCATCTCAATCATCATGTCCTCCATAGCACGGGCCTCCTCACTCTCGCTGAAGCGGACGTAAAAATGTCCAGGAGACTCGACATGTTCCACCAGGACTTCTACCAGCTCTCGAGCACTATGGCGCGTCGGCGGTTTGAGACGTTGACTCTGCAGGGCATCCAGGGGCACCGCAGTGCTGCAGTGCACCTGAATGGCAGGGTATATCTGAGACATCAGGAGGACAGATAAGATGTAAAGTGAGAGTGGTACACAGCAGTATTACTCCATGTTTAGTATCATTCTACAGCATCTACTTCTACTACATTGTGTCCATATATGCAAGTTCGACAATCAACATTTTACACAGGGTACACTGACAATTGGGCATTGGCAACTGCTTGTTAAGTGCAGTAAAAGTTCATGATTTGCAATGGCATCACACCATGTGATGCTCCGATTACTTGATAAAATATTTATTTAGGTTTCTCTTTTTATGATTGTTCGTTAGCCTAGTAATGAGAAACAGAATTAATTAGATATTGCCGAACCAATTCATTTGTCTTGACATTGTTACTGGTCTTTAGCTCCTCATTCTCATCATCTGTTGTGCTGCTATTGTCGTCTCCTTCCAGATGGCCTTCCCAAGGAGACTCGCCAGAGCCGATATAGTAGCTCTGACTCTCACCAGCACACTCGGTCACCTTTGATTCTACAAAATAAAGAAAAATACATTTCCCACTTCGTTGAAAGCCATTGTTCCACAAGTAAGCTTTGTCACATGATCTCCCAGACACCACCATTTATTACAACATGTCATGGATTAGAGAGGTATTGATTGCAGAAATAAACACAGAACGTTGTCCTAAATGAGACACTGGTAGTGACCATACACAATATCTTTATTTACAACAACAATAACCGATAGCACTAAGTGTAAACACCAATTTAATTGTCTATGTCCAATATTTTCCAACCAGCTTTATTCCATTTCTTGTGAAGTAATTAAGGTGATAATGGCGACTGGTTTCTGAAACACATACACACCTGATTGTGTATCGTCACTGTCCTGTATGTCGATGACTATCCAGTGTTGCCCACTTTCACTCGGTACAGATTTCAGGTGGAAGGTGTCACTCATGGCACCGACCAGTTCGGTGACACTGACAAAGCCGCTCTGTTTGAGCGGGAATTCCTCCCCAAAAAGCCTCTGAGGAGCAAAAAACATCTTTCATTATTATCTGAACTGAAGAACAGCTTTGTCACTTGCTCACTTCCTGATCACCTGTAGGGGTAGGTAGGCTAAATGTCAGTGAAGTATTTTGTAGCTCAGTACGGTGCTTAAAAAAAAAGAAAAAAGAAAGAAAAAAACAAAACAGCGAACCCAATGCTTTTTATTTAGCTCGATCAGGAAAGACTTAATCCAGTTGCTCACATGAATGAGTTCTGAAGCTCCCAACCACATAACCAATTTGTCTTAAACTTTCATGTTACACAATGATGATGAACAGGATCATTTATTTTTTACCTTGTACTCAGCAGGCAGATCGTGCACCGACAATCCACCACTGGTCTGACCTACAACCTGCAGAGTCATACACACATGAATTACAATAATTGTAACCTTGGAACCAAAATAATTCCAGCCATGAAAGCAAAGCATATTAGAAGCATTTAGTCGATAGTGACACTTAGCAATCTGCTTAGAAACTAACAGTAATTCTGACCTGTCGTAGTTTGTCCTTCAGCTCCCGACTAATGGTGCCAGCGAGTCCATTCTCCAGGATTTGTTGGCGAAGCTCCTCCTCCAGCTGACATAGAATTCAAGTAGAAAAAAACAAAGATAACGCGCGCACACACACACTAAAATAAGTATTGAACTAGTCACCATTTTTCCCAGTAAACATATTTCTAAAAGGTGCTATTGACATGACATTTTCACCGGATGTCGGTAACAACCCAAGTAATCCAGACAGTCGAAGAAAACCAAATATGTTCAGAAATTAAGTTATGTGTAATAAAATGGAATGACATAGGGAAAACGTATTGAACACGCTGACTGAATGCATTTAATACGTCTTTCAAGATGCATCCTGGTGTGTGTGTGTGTGTGTGTGTGTGTGTGTGTGTGTGTGTGTGTGTGTGTGTGTCCATTTAAATAGCTGTGTGTGGTCTCTTTTTAAGTTCATGTCTCATGTCTTGTTCTAAGTAACTTTCTTACCTCAAGAACACGTTTCTGAAAGAGCTGACCTTGCTCCTGACATTGCTCTGGCTTCACTTCCTGGTTCTTCTCAACTACCTGTGGCTTGTTACCAGTTGTGGACTCTTGATGGACAGCAGGGCCCAAAGTAGGCTCAGTGGCTGGCTGGTTCACAGGACTTTGCTTCTTCGGGACTTGGATTAGAGCAAACCACAAAAGGAATTTCAAAAATGTAAATGCGTGATGAAGATAACAAACTATTCCCTTTGGGAAGATAAATAGCTATCTAATCTCAACAAAGCGCAAGTCTTAATGCTCACACATGACATTGGTATGGATTGCTTTTAGGGATACCTTCTAGCAAGATGTTGGACTTAATGGGTCCAGTCCTTGGTGAGCTGGTTAGTCCGGGCGACGGCCTGTGCTGTCCACATTCCTTCAAGCTCAGAACTGATCCCAGCCTGCCCTGCTGAATAAGGACGAGGTCCGCCAATGCCTGCAGCATCTCCCCAGTGGAGTAGAAGCCGTAGTTTTGGACACGCAGCGGGTGGCCGAAGCAGCGAAGGAAGCTGGACTCCAGGTCAGACAACCTGAGTGACCCCTGGGAGAGCGGTCGCATTGTTACAAGAACCATTCTGCAGTAACAGAGCTGAATGCTTGTTAGAAAAATGAACATATAGAAAACTACTTCTCTGATTTAGTAGGGTGTGTTTTAATAGTGAACTGCAAAACTAACGTTAACAGTTTAGACATAATTTGTCCAAACAAAAGGAAATCATCACAGGTTACCTTCAAGTCCTACCTGGGAGAGTAATATGCGGACCTGTGCCCTGAGATGGGCAGGGACAGCCGGAAGAGCATGACCTCTTCTGGGAAGGACCACAGCAGAGGACAGCTGACGGTAGCGGGGTGAGAAGTAGCTGACACCTCTTCTCCCAGTCTTCTTGGTAGGCGTGCGTTGATTAGCTACTAACGCCTCAATCTTTCGGGTAGAATCGTCGCCAACAGCTGAGATTGCGGACATGTTAAAAGGTGACAACATTAAGTATAGGAATTTGTTTGTTGGATAGGTAAATGTTTGAGAGGACTTGCATGCATTAAACACTGCTATGCTGTAGTCCCCCCCTCACTGCTGAATAGAAACAGTGCTCAATAACATGCTCCAATGAAAAAGGACATTACCCTTTAAACATGTGCTGCCATCTACCCTGAAGTTAACAGACACCACTTCAGGCATCTCGTTCACCATATCCATGATGTGTCTGAAGCCCAGGATTTTCAGGGGCATGGGATGCCCCAACATAGCGGTATAGTCTCTCCTGAGCTGATCAGGGTCCAAGCCCATCTTTGATGAGATGAGCAATGAACGAACATCTTTCTTCAGCTTTGCCAAAACCTCGTCCTGGTTTATCCTGCCTGTTGACATCTGGGGAAGACAGCAAGATGAAAGATGGAACAAAGCATGACAACTGTACAACCTGAAATGCACAGTCCTCAATGCTAAAATAAAGTTGCAAATGCTGGAGTATTAATTGCTTTGAGTGGGTTTTAACTTCTATTAACATTTTATAAACACAAAACTATATGGTCAAATGTTGCACTGAGACTCACATTGTCTTTAATATATATATATATATATATATATATATTAAAGACAATGTCAGAAAATGTGTGCAGTTGATGGCGTTTAATCAGAACCTATTCGGCCATCTTTAAGCGTTACCATACATACTTACAACTGTCATTACAGGTCCAATAAACCTTCTTGGGATAATGTTAACGCACCACACCGTGAATACGGGGAACAACAAGTCTGTTCAGCTCCATTTTGCTACGCAGACACACACACACACACCACCCAATGCACACAACTCAACTGTTGAATAGCAAACGAGTTGTTAGCGTCCAACGTGCAGAGCAGGACTCCTCTGGGGTTGAGCAAGACATCCAGTATCCCGGATGCCGTGAACTTGTTTTACATTTATTAACGTAAATTAGTGTTGTCTTTAAAAACGGGGACCGACCAGAACAGGCCTGTCTTGCTCAAATTGTGAAAAAATAGTGGACACCTTACCTCAAATGTTAATTTGTTGGTTTCCTGACTCACTCTGCACACCTGCTGCTAACAGACCACCGCGCACGTTGTTAGACAGTCACGCAGTAACGTCAAATCTGCAAAACAAAACAAAAGGGACCGTGAGATTTGTAGTCAACAAGTGAGTTATCTGCGCCAAAACCTTGCTCACAAATAGCGTACAATAAATTAAAACACAAAGCCGTCATTGGTTAGTTCAATTCAAATTGCCACGCAAACTCTTGCAGTCACGTTACCGTGTAAGTACTGCGTGGGCGTGGCAGCAATGATGAGAAACATTAGTTTAAAAAAACACAAATCTCGTACACATTGACTTACTTTCATCATCAGTACGGTAACACTATGAATTAGAGCTGGATAATATGGCTAAGAATAGTATTGATATGTTTTCAAGCTGTGATGTACAGGCTTTACAAATAGATTTCGAAAACAAAATTACTGCTCGGTTTCCTGAAGAAGCAGCAGCACCCCCTGCTGCTTGGAAAGAGAAGTGAAGAAGCTCACAGAACATTAGCCCTCCCCAGGTGTCCAATCCAGGTGCTGCTGATCAGGTCCGACTAACTTCTTTTATTTATTTTATTCCGTCAATTTGTCAGGGGCACATTCAAATACTCTGTTATTATGATATTATTATCGGCCAAATCTGAATCTGCAAACTAAGTTAATAGTCGCAAGACCAATCATAAATGTAGTGGAGTGAAAAGTATAACATTGCCCTCTGAAATTAAGTATAAAGTTGTATAAAACTGAAAAAGTACCGAAAGCCTGCACTCAAATGCATCTGTAACAAACCGTCTTTATGATTTATAATTTTCAAATTCACAAAGCTTTAGTTAGTCACTTCTGTCTTTGTGCTGTATTTGCAGTCTGTGTGTTTATTTCTTTATGGTTTGTTTGCTATCATTCCTCTTTTTGAGAACGTTTTGGGAATTTTTGATTTACAGGTATTGTTTTCATAATTTTTTTGGGCAGGGTTATTTTTCTGGAATTAGTTTTTTGTTGGAAGGGGCTTCAGTCTTAAATTTCATCTGAGTGGGTTATTTCGGTGTCTTATTTGTTTTTCTGGGCGGTGTTTGTTTTGGGGAGTATTATTTATTTTGTACATGCTTATTATTTTTCCTGTAAATATTGTGTAAATAGCATTGAAAAGAAGTCATTCAAGTGTTTCAATTTGTATTTTTTTTTAATAATAGATAGAAGAAAAAACGCCGGATCTCCTCTGAACTCGGTGGAGAAAGATAGAAATAGCGAGCTGTGATTTGGCAGTGTGCAATTTTCAGTTTAATTAAGGATCTATGAGGGAGGATACTGTGTTACTTCCTGTAAAAACAGAGAAAAAAACACCATCAGCTCTTGGGAAAGGGGAGGCTGGAGTCTGCACATTCCCAATGGAGACACTGTGACTCCCTCAGCTCCGATGACACAATTTGTCCCAGCAATTACCTTTGAATGGCTTTGGCTTTACAAGGGAAGAAGCATAACCCAACAAATGCACCCAGTGACACAAATATTTAGCGTTTTCAATGCAATTAGTCTGCCTGTTTTATATTTTACATGAAATTCACTCAAGTAGCATGTTCTATACATGGAGTAAAAGTTAACTTTTCCCTTCAGGACAGCCACTGGCTTGCGCCTTCACTAAGTTTCCAAAGCAATGATGTCAGTTATTTTAGTGCCATGTATACCTACAGTAACTGTACACGCTGTGAAATGTGAGGATGCATAGGACTATTGTTATAATTGATGATATTTCTGTGAATCAAAAGCTTCCAAGCTGTAACAGCTAAAGAAAACCAACAACTTGATACAGTTGTTGTTGTATTTTACCCTTGTGAGAGCTTTTTGATGAAAATGAGCAAATAATGATGCTAATAAATTAAACTGAATATTGCTGAAATAAACGTATCCATAAATCTCTGGATGTTTTGAGTTTATGTCTGACAAGGCCTTTCTGAATCTTGGAGAATAGAGGAAGAGATTTGCATGCAGATCAGGAAATGACCGTTACATGATAATTAATAATTTTACCGTATCTGGCCTATTGAATATCATGCTTACTAAAGGTCAGTGACCTGAAATTATTTGAAAAACAGAGGTGGTGGGTGTCACTCCCACTGCTGTCCTACTCCCTCAAACAGTCAGCCTAATGTACCATCCATGTAGTCAGTGTGATCACCACAGTAGAGAGCAACACCACTGACTCCAGCTACAGACCTCCAGCAACTCACAGCAGTAAAAGTCCCTTTATTTCTCAGTTCTCTCTGCTTTCAACCAAAAAGAAAACCATCCACTAGCCCGTCGAGCAGAAACATCCCAGCAGCCATCACTCCTATGCTCTTCACTGCAGAGCCTCCGGCCAGAATGGAGAAGTCTTCCGATGTCCACCCCGGTCACCCATTGAGATCCAGAATAACGCCCAGGAGAGAGAGAGAGAGCGGAGCCTCTGTGCCTCCCAGAAGTCACAGACAAAGGCCATCGAAGGCAGGCCGGGTCCCCGGGGCATCATCAGTGAGGAAAGAGAGGCTGGAGAAGGAGAAGCTGGAGACAAACGAGGTGAAAGCGGAGCAGGAGGAGACAGAAGTGAAGGTGAGAACCACCGTGGTGGACATAGACAGCGTGAGAGACAAGGAGGTCAAGGAGAAGAACGTGGTGCTCCTGGAAGCAGCAGAGCAGGAGGAAGGTAAGTCAAAGCCTGAAGGAAAGCCTGTCACATTTTATATGCAGTTGGGAAAAGCTCAACAGTGGTTTTATTTGAGTTATTGTTTAGTTGTTCCCAGTTCGTTCTTCGGATAAATGAAGATGTAATCGTGTAATCAGGAAATGTCTTTGTTGAATTTCTTGAAGCGTACATTATATAAAAGAAATTACAGATAATGAAATAAATAGTATTGTGAATTCAACAATGATATGATACAAATAATGAAATGTTCATTTACATCATTCTTCTTGGTATTGACAAATCATAACTAAAGCAAATGTCTTGGGAAATCTTTGGAGCTTGAAAATGTAATCTTAAAGATATTTAATCTGAGTATCTTGGGTTTCTTCAAACAAAATGTGTATTTGGATCTCTGCAGGTCTGAAGCACAAGAACCTGGGAGTGTTTGAGTGGCTGCTGATGGTCTTCGTCTTTGCTCTGGTTCTCCTCATCCTCCCTCTTTCCATCTGGTTCTGTGTCAAAGTACGAAACACACCACAGACCCAACAGCTTTTAAGCATGACAATGGGCTATTTTCATCTTATATCCAATATTTCATTTATAATGCAATGCACTCATAGCCAACATAACACTACTGTCTAATACGTTCTGACTCCATTGTTATTGTAAAAAAGTATTGTATAAAACACTGAGTCAGTGCAGCCATCACTGTCTTCCATCACATGGACTGACTGACGTCTGTCATGTGGATTGACAGATAGTGAGGGAGCATGAGAGAGCAGTGATCTTCAGACTGGGTCATCTACTGCGAGGAAGACCCAGAGGACCAGGTTGTCACCAATTACTGTTCTTTTTTTCATGCAACACAGTTGACTTGTCATTTCGGAGGATGTGTCAGTGTTTTTAATTACTGGTGGGTTGGCTGGCTTGTGATCATACAGCTAAATTGTGTTAAGTTTGGACGGCCCTCTATTAGTTCAATTTCTTTAGTCATCATCGTCAACCCCTCCTCCCTCCAGGCCTTCTGTTCTTCCTTCCACTCCTTGATGTGTGTCACAAGGTGGACATTCGACTGACAATGCTGAAGGTTCCTCCTCACACGGTACAGAACAATTCCCATTTAGCTCCATATATAAAAATGATTACTGTACACAGTATATGCTCTTTGCTTTCCCTGAAAAATGCTACAGTCCATGAAGAGATTAGCCCCTTTTGTCCCTTACTGGTACATTTCATTAGCTACTTTCACTTAGGTATCTTCACAGACGTTTACAATAAAGCAGGATTCCATCATTGTTGCCCGGTGTTTCTCAACCTTTTCGGATGATGAGTAAATTAAGTGCCCCCCGCTGAAGTAATTAACTAGACAGTGATGAGGGTTTCATTTAATTAGACTGCTGACTTCTCATACGTTTCTACCCAGGTGGTGACAAAGGACTTGGTGAGGCCGGAGCTCAGTGCAGTGTGTTATTACCAGATAGAGAACGTGGCTTTGTGCAGCGCAGCTCTATCCAGTCTGACCACAGTGCTGCAGACTCTGGTCCAGGCAGCGGTCAGAGACATTCTCGCCCAGCACACATTCAGCCACATCCTGTTGAACAGGAGGAAGATCGGGCAGCAGATACAAGCAGCTGTTGACTCTGTTGCTTGCCGCTGGGGCATCAAGGTGGAGAGAGCAGACATGTAAGACTGAAGATAAAGAAATATAATGTATTGTATAGCCTTCCTTGGCAGCATCTTTCTCAGTTCAGGCGTTTCATTGGAAGACAAGACTTAAAATCACAAAACACATCCTGTGGGAGCAATGCATTCTGGTCTACCTCCCGTTACTGTGGGTGTAGCATCTAGTCTTCATGCCCCTTCTACACTGGGTGACCATTTATGATTGTAGCTCTTGCAGGGACTGCCAGCTATTCCTGATATTAACAGCTGATGCTTTAAATGGCTAAAGAGAATCAAGAAGAAACCAGCCCTGACCAGGCGGATTTTGTACATTACAAAGGGATAGTCGGGATTCAGAAAAAAATGCATCACCTTCTGTGTGCAAAGTATTTTTCCTCTGAAATCTTTGATTTTTCCAGGTAAACCACAAAAAGGAATGTAGAGATTTGTAGTGTACTGTGATCTTCCTGCTGACCAGGCTTTTGTTTGATTTCCTGTCAGAGACGAGCTCAGTTTTCCTGTGGAGTTACAGCAGAGTCTGGCTTCAGAGGCTGCAGCCAAGAGACAACACCAGGTCAGAGTAAGTACACCAGCTTGTTATAAATGATAATATGAATATTATGTGTTTATGTTAATCGATTTTCAGTTTTTTTGGTCAAATATTGGCATTTGACTAAAGATGAATTTCACTCGGGAACTTTATTATAATCAGAATTATTTGAAAAACAAGAAGATAGGTAGAAATACACAGATAGACCTCTATGTTTACGATCAGAACAGGTCTAACTTTGGCTGATCATTGTGGTAGTATAAAAGACAGTAGCTGACACAAAGGATTGCCCGTGGCTGAGCTATGTTCCGATTGCTTCCAACACTGCTCAATGGATGACGGTTTCTGTTTCCATTTCAAACCATTTTGCTGTTTTTACAGCCCAGAGCACAGCCTTGGTTTAGCCTGTGAACTGAAGTTTTATAGTGAGATCTTTTCTGCATTCCTTGTATTATTTCTGTACAGAAAACATGTTTCCAACCTTCTCTCCCCCAGGTGAAAGCAGCAGAAGGGGAGAGAGATGCCTGGGAGGGGTTCAGGGCTTCTCTCCGTCTCCTCCAGCCTGCCCTGGTCCTTCCACTCCCGCAAGATCTCCTGAGCGTGACCCCTGACCTCTCATCCCTGCCACCCCCTCCTCCCCCTGCTGTGGAAGGAGAGGGTGGGACGACAGAGGGGGAACCAGATACAGACTCACCAATGATGTGACTGTTGTGACGTGAAAGTTTATCATTGTTGAAATGTTATATTTCATTCACCTTACAGAGGAGAGTGTGAACCAGTCTCAGCTTATAGTAGAGCTTTGGAAGATTTTGATCATGTTAAAGTTAGTAGCCTTCATGACTTTTTATTTAAGTATAATTTAAAATATGAGTTGGTAATCAATGTTTTCCTCATGGACATGTTGACAATTTCCATGTAATGAGTGAAGGTACTTTATTTTTTTGGAAGGAAACAAAAACTAATTTGCCTTTACATGGAGTCAGACATATCACATGGTTAAACAAAACCACATCAAGCCGTTATATTCATTCTCAGACAACAGACTAGCAGTATTGATATTGGACAACATCCTGATCGTGGCGATTTCTTTCTGTATTGTTTTTTACTTCCTGTGTTACACTACATTGTAAACATCTGAAACAGTACATGTGCTGGTAGTATGTTGCAGAAGTCCTAATACCTTAGATGGTTTTCCTTTACTGGTTTTATGAATGTGAATGTGATGGACTGCAGGCAATAAGCCCTGTTACAACACAGAAAATACATAAAAACATAAAACACTAAAATGTATTTAAAAAATAGTTCACCCAACATTTAATGGCGAGTTCCATACATACATATAAAGTTGTGACACCTCCTGATCACATGTCAGATCACCGTTTCTTGGTCTTTTTGGTGCTGCTTGTTGGTTTGGCTTCAGCTGCAGTTTTCTTTGGAGGAGCAGGAGTTATTACTTGTCGTGGGGAGAGTGGTGGTGTTTTCTTTCTCTCTGCAACAAAAACAAATGTACTGTACTGCATGCCCTACCTTTACGCTTTAATACTGTATTATTGTCTCTCTATCTCACTTATAAGATTATAGAATATTTTGTTCAAGCAGTACCTTCATTACTTTTGGGCTTCAGACTGGGTCGACCCTGCAGTTGTCTCTCCAGGTCCTGAATCGTCTCCAACGCTGCTTGCAGGGCTTCCTCGGCCTTAAGGGCTCGCTGCTCGGCACTCTGGACACGCAGCTCTGAATCACTGAAACAAACATGGAGGGAAATCTAACCTGGATGTCTTTTGCACAGCCACAGGTCCACTCTCCATTCTGAACAAACACAAATTCAGCTAATCTGTGGACATTTAACAAACTTATTTCCAAAGGTAATACAAAAGCATGGATGTTCAGTCACGGTGGTAAATGCTACTCATGCTAGCCCCCCAGTGGTTATTTTAAACAATACTTGGCACTATTGAGCTTATAGCCAACCAGTGTTTAAAACAGTACATGAACAACCTATTGACTGTTGTCTTTTTTGGAGCATTCATGAAAAAAATATTGACAGCTTGAGATATATGGGGGAAAAAACATAGATTTCCCCATTCAAGGTGATGTGATTGATATCAGGTCACATTATTACAATAGTGTCCCACTTAACATTAGGAGAGTTAACTTACTGCAGTTCCTGTTGCAGTAAACCTATTGTGGTCAGATCACTAAAAGCTTTCTGGGCTTCATCTGTTGCTGGAGACACAACCAGCTCCTCAGTCTGACAGACAGAGACAGACAGACAGACAAACAGACAGATGGTCAGAGAGACGGACAGTTTGTTCAGCTCTATACACGGTCAAAGGCATGACACTAACATTGGAAAAAGTGCGTGATTTAATTTTCTGACCCCATTCAAGTGGACCCGGCTCTCTCCCAGCTTTCTTTGTGTAATGTTTCCATCATAGCTTATCAGCTTCACTACTGGGGTCTCAAAAACCGTTAGCTCCCCCTGCAGGACAACAACAACAACAACAACAACACTGTTATTTTTAACAAGTAAGTCTTGTTCCTACTGTACCAAGAAAATGTGAAACAAGCTGAGTTCCTTTAAAAATATTTGTAAAATCCACTGTAATCCTTAAGAGTTTATTGAATTCCTTAAAACGCTTCTGTCTTCAACACAGTTCTACAAACTCCAAGATACTCCAAAGCTCATAACCGTCACAATACACCATGAATGTGTGATTTTACTGTTCCAGATCAGATTTATTTTAATTTTTTTTCCACTAATGGGCGGACTACAATCTGAATAGACTTGTTAGAAACTATATTAATACCTGATAAACCTCTTGTTGTGTATCGTGTCCTTCAGCAGTGCCCTGAGGAGAAACATGAGTACCATCACTGCCCTCATCATTAGCATCATGATTATTATTAAATTGGTAACAGTTGTTGAAGATCTCATCTCCAGCATTCTCATTTTGACAAAACAGGATGCATGTTATACAAAAAATGGAAACCAAGCGTCTAAGTCAATGTCATTAATCAACCAACATAATAGTTATTTATACTGTAGTCTAGGCCACATGTATCCAATATATATATATATATATATATATATATATATATATATATATATATATATATATAGTCTAATGGTTACAGGATGTCATTGAGCTTTTTACTCGTACTCCACAACTGTTAAAATGACTCACCTCTCTCGGTTCTGCCTCAGTCTCATCTTTAAATTCACCGTCCGACTTAGGCTCTGCTGAAACCTCTTTGTTCACCTATAAACACACACGAAACCAAAAAACACATTTTGTTCCTCTTGCAATTTCCAGATCTCAAACTTTTGTGATGAAGTGATCACAATTGATTTGGGTAACATCAGATCTTGACTACAGTAAAACGTATTACTCGATCAATGGCAATCTCTCCTCTGAAGCCCGTTCACTGTAGTATCAGTATCACTGTCAGTCAACTGACACCAGACTTTCAAGTAATTTCCACAGCCATGATCATCTTCAGAAAATATGTTTTAAAGTCAAAATTCCAATGAGGTCTATCCATGTGGGTTGTATGTTAATCCATTCCTCACCAGACTCTCCATGCTGTCTGCTGGAGAGACCGGGACATCGACGCTGGAGGCGGGGTCAGCCTGTTGGACAGGCAGCTCTACAGGACCACCTGTCACTCCTGAGAGCAGGATTATACTAGTCTCCACCCAATCAGTGCACTCCTTCTGAGGATGGACAAGACAACAGCACGCACAGTACTTACTGTAGGTTTGTTTAGCGCATCTTGTATGTATAAACATGTAGCCCTGATGTTACAATCAATTCTTTGCCATCTATTTAATTGTTTCTCATAACTTTACCTGCAGCTTTCTGCACTCATTCATCTCATCTTCACTCACGACTTCATGTGGGTTCTGCAGAATCTGCTCTTCCAGAATCCGTTTGTAAGAGCTGGAGTCAAAAACAAACATTTCCTGATGAGTAAATCTTAGAAAACATTCCCCTCTACTGATCCTTTAAATCTTAGAGTAACTAAACATACTTAGCCATCATTACATGTATGTGTCGTTAGTTATACTGTCGTGTGAAAAGGTTATCACTGCCCTCTGATTCAGTTCAGTACTTACTTATTGTACTTATTGGACAAATTGTGAGTTACATTGTTAACAGCATCTGCATAAGTATAAATTGTTAAAAGAAAAAAGGTAAAAACTACCTGTTGATGTGTATGGAAAAAAAGTTCAGTTTCTCAGTTAGCATCTTGGCATCCTTATCCAGTGTCTGTGGTGAGATGTTTGTAATGTAGCAGTGCTCCTGTTCCTGGTCGTGGTCTTCACTGTGCTCAGGTACCGTGACGAGCAACAGATCCAACATCCAACGGGTCTGACCCATGTGAATAGAACTGACCTGACAGGAGAGGAAACACTCAAACTCAAGATGTAACTTCCAGCAAACAAAGACACTCAGAACGTTGTAACTTTGTTTGTCCCCTGTACTTTGTTGCTGAGACACAACTTGTTAGGAGGGGTTTTGATCATTCACGTTTTGGAGCTGATATGTTTGTTGCAAAACATTTGATGGAAATGTAAGTGACATTGTAGTTTTTGCAACATTTGATGAGAGTTGACTAAATCTGGTTGGTACTGACCTCCTCACTGATTCTCTGGTTCTCACCATCAGTGAAGTTGGACAGGCTGGTTATGAACTCCTGCACTTTGTCTAACGCCTCTTCTGTCTCTGTACTGTTTGAACAAACAAACACACAAGTAAATAAGTATTTAAATTTCAGTATCAAATTGTATTTCTTTTTGCAATGTGCTCAATGATTCGTGAACACATAAAGAATACCATTTGTATTGTACTAAAGAACATTTAAAAGTCTCCTTTTTGGACCAAAATGGCCTCTGCCTTTTCATTAAATCCATTGTTTAAACCAAACTTACAATATGTCTGGCTTATTTTTGTCCTTTTCGTTCTCTGTCTGCATGCTAGAGACATTCTTAAAGACTTTTTCAGCCAAACGCTTCCAATTTTGCAGAGCCTTCTCCAGCTCCAGCCAGACAGAAACGGGCATTATTTCCAGTTGATCAATCACTGCACCAAGCTTGGAAATCTGGGACTCCATCAACCCGAGCAGAGACATCATCTGTCCGTGGATCCCTGAAACAGCACGCCTGGAATCAGTTTCAACACTTAAGTCCATATCTTAAGGACTGTATCCCACAATCATGCCTACTAAAACATCAAGAAAAAACAAGAGAGACAGATATATGAAGGTTCTGTGACTATAGCTTGTGCGTGTGTCAGCATCACACCGTGACATTCACCAAGGTCCTGATTTGCAGCTGTCAGCAGTTCTGTTTGTTTACAGATCTCCATTTGGACTGCACTCAAGCAAAAATGAAAGCAGTGCCAAGTGAAAGTGTATACTGTACTTACCCGTCTGTAGGCCTGAAAATCACCGTTTCTAGTTCATTTTGAATTATTCAAAAATGTCTGTCTATCAGCCCTCACCACTCTCTCCACTGACTTGGGTGTCCAGCTGTTTCAGGATCTCAGATAGGACCTTGTCCAGCTCTCTTAGGGCCTGTTGGCCTCCACGGGGTTCACCATCAAGAGAAGCGTGTCTTCTGAACAGCCCAAGGCTTACATTCAGCCATCTTTCCAGGACACTGCCAAGCTCACCGAGTGTCTGCTGACAGCAGAGCAGCGTTTCACCTTGATAGCTGTCACACTGGAGGGCCAATGTCTGCAGAGAAACAGAACACGGGGGAGGACTTTGGGATAAGAAAATTAAGCTTGGTCGTTGACTAGACATACGTATGACCCAAATGTCAACATATCCACTTGATAATTGGAAAAATTGCAACTACTTTCAGGGCAAAAATATACGCATGCTTTATTAAAAAAAAGCAACATCAAGCCAAATGTTAAATACATAGACAGATAGAAATCATCAATGACCACGACGAGTAGTAAATGTGCTGTCTTACATTTGACCAGTCCTTCATATCAGCATGGACCTTTTCCAAAGAAGTGATTTCATATTCTGGTTGAGGACAGCTTGAAAGAGAGTAAGAGCATGTTTGGCAAAATACACACACAGATCAATCTCTTCTTCCTTAAATTGCTCTCAATTACTTTGATGATCATAGACAGGGCAGTTTTCCAGAAAATCATTTTTAAATTTTTTATTAATGGTTAATCATGAAACCTTACATAATCTCCCTGGGTATCTTATCTTATCCTTACTTGTTCTCCGTGGCGCAGAAGGCGAGCCACTTGGCGATGCCTTGCTGGATTGCACTGATCTCTTCACACTGAGCATGCTTATTCTTCTTTAGCTGGGACATGAACGCGGTCAGCTGCGCTTTCCAGTGGTCAGTAAACTCCATGAGGATAGTGAGGTCCTCTGTGTCCTAAAGCAGGATGGTCACTATCATAGTTAGAGTGTAATTGAACCACCAGGAATATTTCCAGAAAGTCATCTGGGGTGTTTGGTGTTTTTGCCATGAGTAATACAGAAGGTGTTCAGAAATAGGAACTGCATTGTTACCTTCAAACTGAGGTAAAGGCTGCATTGCTCAGCTGTCTTGAACCAGCTCTGCTCGATGATATGAAGCCGATGGATCAGCTGCAGCTTCTTCAAACTGATCACCTGACAATCACAGAGACATGTTATCCTTACAACCCAAAACTAACAGTGAGCAACAATGTTGGCCATAGCTATTTATATAATAAAATAATCCATATTAATATATTTCTCATTCCTTCTGATTGCGCTAGGAAAGACAGTTGATCCAATATCTATTCAGCATAACAGTGCATCAAAATCACAAACAACTGATACATGATGTGAGTCCAATTGAAAGAAAAAAACGACATTGTGGCTCACACACCTTGAGGCCGAGGCAGAAGGTGAGCTGGCTCCAGCAGTCTCTCTCCTCAGTCATCTGGACCAGCTGAGCCTCAAGGCGACCCCTCTGCAGCTCATACAGTTCGTGGTAACCCTGCACCACACTGAGAAGAGCACATGGACTATTTGAAAAGGAACATCTGGTCATATTTTGTACTACGTATTCATTCCTACTGTACGAGGGACTGACTCTGAGTTGGTCTGAGTCTGCTCGAGCGCCCCAGCCAGCTGTCGGTGAGCGCGCTGCGCCTGCTGGGAAACAGAGGCATCATGGTCTCTCATTCTGGACAGCTCCCTGTGAAGAGGATGCACACCCATAAACATATCCACAGAAAGGTTAGCAAACACATTTATTATATTTACATATTGTAATGAATGCTATTATTTAATATTCATGCATTCATTATTTACTCTTTGAATAAAATCACTCTTTGAACACGTTCCAGTGCTTAACAGCACACAGTCCTTTCATCCATCATGAACCAGCAGCCTGACACCTGACCTACGTACGTGTTGAGCCTCTGGATGGATGTCTTGATGCGGTGGATCTCCTCAGTAAGCCGGCGGTCCAGAGCTCGCTGTGCCACTACCTCAGTGTGCAGAGCCTTCAGTTGGCTGGGGATTCGCTCGAGCAGGGACTGGTAGCGCTGCCTGGTCACACAAACACAAGAGCTGCTGTGAAAAAGGGCTTTTTGGGGTCATTGCTGGAAAAGATTTTCTGAAAATCTCCCAAACTATCCGTCAAAATATCTTTCAGAATTAACTTGAGGTCACAAAAAAGTTAATACAGTTGTAGATTGATGGCTCATTTTTATTATTATTATTTATTTAAATGCCGTCCTAGTGTATTGGCTGCTAACCTGAGTTTGGCAAGCAGCTGACCTCTCTCAGCACAGCCCACGCTGACCTGCCGAATCAGTTCATGGAAAACAATGTTGTAGATGCTCTGCTCAACCTGCACCAGCTCCAGCAGACCCTCCATCTGTAAAACATGACATTGCACTGTTTCTAATATGTATAGCTGGCTATACTAAAAGAAAAATCTCCATGCACATTTGCTTTTCATATAAAGCTTTTACATTATAACAGAACGATTTCCAGTTGCACCCTCAGTCCACTTCGCACTCCAAATCCAACTCAGTACACTCCAACTCCTGTATAAAATTAGCCCAAAAGCCTGATGTTGCACTAGTTTGTATTTTTCTCTGTACATACAGCAAATACAACACAGCACTATGTCAGATATAGAGACACGCAGCAGCCTGTGTACTTTCTGCTTGTCTGTCTGCCGACCTGGGAGAGCTCTGTCAGCTCCTCAATCTGCTGATCCACTCCGGCCTTCTCCAGCATGTCATCCATCATCGTCATCAGCTGGATCACTTCCAGTCTGCCACTGGGCCTCCTGGACACACAGAACATACACACATCCCTTATCTTACCAGCACTTTGGCTACCTTGAGGTACACCGTGCTATTACTTCCTACTATTAAGCTGTACCATTACTAATTTAGACGACAACATCTCCAAGTGAAGTCCACTCGACTAAAATGTATCTGTAAATTAGACAAATTCATATATTTGAACTCACAATGAAGGGAAGACCCGTAGCTTCTGCTCATCGTCCTGAAGCTGCACTGTGAACGCACTGAGAAGAGAAGCAACATGAGCGGTTGTTTAAATTACAAAAATAAAACACATAAGAAAGCAGACTCACTCCTCGAAGAACTCAAGACTCCGCAGCCCTTTGTTTTTCACAATGTGATATTCTTCCGGGATCAGACTTTCTGCGACACTCAAGTTCTGAAAGACAGAGTGGCTGTGGTTATTACCTCACACTGTGAACTTGTATACATATATACTGTAAATATATGGCAATAACTGTGAATTTAAAGTCAATGCTATTACAATAAAATCACAGTATCTGTAAGACAACTGTAAAACCTTCTACTACTGAATATAAGAAAAACTATTTTAATTTCTTTATTGACTTTTACTTTAAAATGATTATTGTCTTTTATTATCAGTGCAAGGAAAAAGAAAATACACTAATAGAAAAACATGTTTTCTAAACTTTTAACACTGATCTAAATGTACAGAAACTGTAGCTTGAGTTTGCAAGGTTTCCCTTTATGTGCTTCTACTTTTTTCTCTTTTTTCTCTTTTGGGTGACTGAACAAATAAGTACTGTAGCATGCTTCAATGTTGGGTTGTACTACACATGCTGCTCAGAAAGAAGCTATCAGGTAGGTTGTGATATATAAGACATTTGAATTTCAGCACATTCTAAGGCCTTACATATTTTTGCAATAAAGGGTTAAAAGGCCAGAAAGTCAATCAGGTCACCTGAGACAGTTTACCTGTGTGTCTCCAATGCCACTTCTGTCAGTCAGTGGTGGGAGGGGGGTCGTCTTGCTCTGGGTCACCATAGCATCACACAGGAACGAAATATCCCTGTATGTACATCATCCAAACAGAAGAGAAAAATAAAGAAAACAAGCACATCTAGTGTCTGAGGTTATCTGCAGATTGCAGAAAGCCAAAGTTAAGACCCTTTGAGACATCTAATGTTGCCCTGATTCAAGAGCAATAATATAATTATGCAATTACAGATTAACTATTGTAATATATAAAACCAAGCAGGGTTTGTATTAATTCTGTCCTGTATTAGTGTCAAGAGTTAACATGCATGTTGCAGTAATGACTGAAATACAGTAAAAAAAACACCACAGTTTGATATTCATTTAAAATTAGATTTTTGGATAAACTCCATGTTGCAACAACAACATTGTTATGTTGGTCCAGCTGACCTTCCTGCTCCAGTGAGGGACGTTGGCTGCTCCAGAAAGAATTTGTATTTCTTGCGTCCGAGCTGGTGATGCCAGACTGCATCCGGTCGTCTGATCCCACAGCCCTGTACACAAAATCAATTGAGGAACTGCCACAGAGAAATACCCTTCTTTGGATTAATGGCGATAGAATATACCTTGCAGTGCCGATGGTGTGCAGTGTGCCCCAGCGTGCTCCTGCTGCTGACAGTGGAGGTGAGGCTGACCAGCAGTTCATCTGGGAGGATGTGGTTGTTGACAACAGGAGGCTGTGTCTTCCTGCTCTCTGCTGGGACTTGGAAATTCAGTTCCACAACTGAGAAAAACAAATAAAACTCAAACAAACCAGTAGGTGTATAAATCACCTTGCTATGAGGGGATGCACATGTATACTCTTTAAAATCACACAACAAGTATCCACACATCTTCCTATGGGGATGAACATTATTGTCATGATGAATGAGATGAGGATGCATCATTGTGTTGGTTTGAGGGGGAAAGGTATCACTTTTATTTATCTTTAAGAAACAGACAAATAGCTGTAATCATTACTGCAGAAGTTAGTGGCTGTTGTAACTGTCATCCTGTGGGGTAATGATGTCCTAGCATTAGCTAACGACCAGCTAGCTGAGCCCCCCTGAGTGTCCCACCTCTGGCGTCCAGCTCCGGCCTCGATGAACTCGGTGCTGAGTTGGCTCTCATGGACGCAGACATCCTGGACTCACGACGGAGATGTTACAGTGAGGTTTGGGAAACAAAATGCTCAAACGTTGACGAAGTTATGTGGACGAGAAGATAGTTTTATTTGCCTAAAATAACGAGCCCTTCTCTTCCGCTCTTCCCCAGGGTCAACTTCCTGGTCGCGTTGCCATGGAAACACCCAACGCTTTCCACGGACACTGACGTGTTTTTAATTTTAATTAAGTGTGGCTTCAGCTCCTGGGGTCATAGACCCCTGGGCAAAGCCCACTTCTTGTTCTCCTGCGGGCTTATTATTATTTTTGACTATATTTCTTCTTATTCCGCAAAACTTTGGACCGTATCTCCTCCCACAGCGTTGCCCGCACATGCGTAACAAACACATCAAAACGTGCGGCCTGATCGGGAATCGGGCGGAATTACTTTTCTAAGAGATTCGACCGGCCGTTTTCCCGAAAAACGGCGAGGAATTGTCCCATTCACTTGAATGGGGTTTCGGCGTGAAGAGAGCAAAAAATACACTCATTTCAGAGTTTACAATGGGTGTGTATGGCGTAGGTTAGAGTGGTGATGTCATCGCTAGAGTGAGAATGATTTTTTTACTAACTCCTGTATTTGTATTTGTATTTTGCCATTCACTCCACAATATTTACTTTTGAGGCATAATTTATACATCAAAACGAAGGAAATCTTGTCTTACTTCGTAAAATTGGGTCGATTTGAATCCAACAGATTCAGACGTGTTTAAATCAGACTGTGGGTGCATCCCAAGTCTCTAAATTGCATCCCCGTTTCCCTCACTTGCGTCTTTTCCTTGCGTCTTAGTCCCTCCCACCAGGGATGCATAGAGAGACGCAAGGAAACCAAGCGAGGAGAGAAGACGCGAGGAAATATGTTTTAAGAGACATGAGACGTCCTTTCCTCTGGAGCGTCACGTGAAGCGACGTCGGTTTCTGATGACTGCGGCCGACTGACAGCTGATCAGTTGATCTCAGCTGATCAGCTGTCAGTCGCTTTAACAGCTGATGCGTTTTGTCCGGAGAGTTTTAGCGAACATTCCAATAAAAAATACACTTAAAATATTGATAAAAATGATCGTATGTTTTCAGTTGATTTAATGGTGTTAAACTACTACTTATATTAATAAAGACAAAGTTATCATGAGTGTCAGAGTGGAGATGTTTTCTCTGTCGTCTGTTACCGTTTAATAAACTGCATTGAGTATTTATATACTGTGATGTGTCCTGCTTATACGAGCAGGATCCATTTCGTTATTATTTATTATTAAGTTGGTATGTTTTGAAATTCTGATTGACATCATTATAAAATAACCCACAATATAAATATAGTTTCTCTTCATTACGCGTTCATGAAACAAGTGTTTCCTCTCTCCAGCTCTCTCTGATTTTTATTACATACATAATAAAAGTTATTGAGGGAAACAACAGATCAAATCTTTGAAGACAGTTGTTTGTGGTCCTTTTGTTGTTCAGACCTACTATGAACATATTTTAACCAGATTGTGAATAAGAAATAAGAAAATTTAATATATAGCTTGAGTTTAATCTGTGATCGTCTCTGGTATTAAACTCCAGCATCAGTCCGCTCAGCTGCAGCGTCCAATCACATAACAGATGAACAGTGAGGGGGCGTGTCTAGCGTTAAAACACTTCCTGGAAGCCTGCTCTCGGGGCTCCTCGATCATGACTCCTCCGATTTCCCTCCTCGCTCCTCGATCCTCGCTCCTCCGAGCAGAATAAGAGCTTTGGGACGGCCGTCAAGATGGCGGCGCAGAACCACTTCCGGTTCAATCGAGGATCGAGGAGCGAGGAAACGAACATTTAGAGACTTGGGATGCACCCTATAAGCGAGAGGTGGTCCTCCTCCTTCCTCCATTCACCGCCATGTTATATCTCTCTAAAAAATGACTCCCCCCTGACGGTCTCACATGATTTGGAAACTGCAACTAGAGACACATTGTGGGTCTGTAGGTTACACAAACAACATTGACGCGTTCGCAAAAGTCTTGTGCTTCTCATGATTACGTTATTTTCGCGATGGGAGTCACGGTTGTCTGTCAAATACAATAGTTTGAAAAGTTGTTTTCCCATTAAATAAGTCAAGTCTCTGCTCCGTGACAGTGACACAGGTGTTTCAAGTTAGCTAATCAAGACTGCAACCATAGCAACCATTGACACGCGCACACAGACGCAGGAGGAACTGTCAGTTGGTCAGCTGACATCCTGACTGTGTGTGTGTCTAAGTGCACGCGTGTGTGTGTGTGCGCGTGTGTGTAATTACGGTCACGTGAACATAGAGGAGAGACAGAGAAGTGAATTGGATTCCTAGCAAGAAGTTAGCTTTGTGTTAGACAAAGTTAACTGACTGTGTGTGTCTATGTGCGTGTGAACGTCTGCGCGTGCGCGTGAACGTCCGCGCGTTTTAATACGGCCGTGTGCGCGCGCGCGTGTGCGCGCATATGTATGTCACTTTGAATCAGGACTAATGCCGTGTTCACACTGGACGCGGCGCGATAATTCGCGCCGCGTTCACCGCGGAAGTTTAGTCGCGCGAGTGAAACGAGGGTGTTCACACCAAACTCGAAACATCGCGCCGCGAAAGGGGCGTGGCTTATCTCAGTCACTTGTCTCTGTGAAAGGAGCTTTCATTTCCGCTATCGACCATGGAATAAATAACCACTAGTTTTGCTTTATACTTGTTGTGGAAGTTCCAAACATGTCGGAACATGAAACGCCCTCGTGTTTGGGTTCATAACACCATCCGTAGCCGCACACAGCTCGGTGAATTTCTCCGACTCCTCCAGGAACTGCGTCTGGCTTCTCCGTAAAACGGATACCGATTCTGCCACCCACCATGGAATTAACCACTAGTTCTGCTTTATACTTGTTGTGTAAACTCCACATACGTGGGAACATCAAACTCCATGGTGTCTGGGTTCATAATATTATCCGTAGTCCCACAACAGCGTCTGAATGACGGCCGCTGCCAGCGCTGGTTCAGGCGGAGCAGCAGCAGTTTCATTCGGGACCGGCAAGACGGCGGTGATGATGGGCGGAGCTTCTCAACGCTGATTCCCAACGCTGATTGGCTGCCGCAACTTTGCGTCACGCGAATTCTCCGCTGGAGTTGGGAGAATTGAACTCACGCGAATTCGCGCCGCGTCCTTCGCTCTGTTCGCCCCTCGTCAAACGCTCTGTTCGCGCCGCCTCAAACGCGTCCATCGCGCCGCCCCGCGAAAAAATCGCCGATTCGCGGGGCGGCGCGTCTGTGGATTGATTTTGCATGTAATCTGGTCGCGCCGCAAATTCGCGCCGCGTCCGGTGTGAACACGGCATAACAGCTCCACTGACGCTCACATTAAGTCCAGAAAAATAATCAAGCATACCATTGCGATCGGCTGCTCGTTTCCTCTCTGGTGAATGTACTCTATTAGAGATTTGAGCATGTTTTTGCCTCTAAATCTGGGGTTTGGTAGAAAATCTGCACACACATATGACTTGAAGATATTCAGTCAAAGGCATTGTAACGCCTCCTGTCTGTCTACCTGTCTGTCTTTCTGTCTTCCCTTTCAAAATAAAAGCCCCATGAATTAACTGTATCTTAACATAAAGCTCAAATGAGAATTATTGTATTAAATAGAAAATAAATACACAATTGTACACAATATTTTTTTATGTAATCACGTGATATGTTGCAGCAAAGTGCTGTCCCATTCATATTGACACCATCAAGCCCTCACAGCTAATGTTGGCATATATATAATGTACCTCAATAACCTCAATAACACATCTCACTACCGGTAATGTATATATATTGCGACGTCTTACGGCAGTAGTAGCCACACTTTCAAAATTTCTTGCGAAATTTTCTAGTTGTATTTATTATAGCCTGAATATACATGTAGCTACGAAAAAAAACAATATATAATTTTGTTTTATCAATTTATTAATGCATTTTTGTGTTTAGTTTGTGCTCCGTTCATGAACTGACTATAAAACACGGGATACAGCTCTCTCTTTTTTTGTTTTGTAATCAGTAGTTCATAAACGGAGCACAAAATAGACACACAACATACATGATTTAATTAATTAATTTAATAAGCAATTAATCAAACATCCTCATCATAAGATCAGAATTAATTATCTTACCATCTTTAAATCCATTTTAATCATCGATTCAGAAAATAAACTCATTATTTGACTCATTTTTATTTTGTCTCTCTATGATAGAGATAATTGATTAATAGGCTAATTTATATCAAGATTAATATATTACATCGTGATATTTCGATAGGGCTAGATGTGTTTGTTTGTTTTGTTTGTTTTACTAACACAGACATGTGATGTTACTCTATCTAAATAACCGTTGATATAAAGGTTATCTACTTCATGTCAAATGTCGCCTACATATACATTATACTATTTGGGTTCTCTTATAAGTATCTAAACCCATTTATGTGATGTTTAAATGCTATTCCTAAACATCAGTTATCCTATATTGCTGTAACTCCCTCCCATGTGATTGGTCACAGCCCGGCTCCGCGCGGGAGGGTGTGTGTTCACCGCCACGCGGTGCTCTTTTTGATTATTATTCCATCAAGAGTGTGCACAAGTGGATCTGGAGTTGACAGCAGATGAGTCGCAGCAGGCAGAAGCAGAGAGATCTGTGTATGACAAGACTTCAACTCAACGATCAGGATGATTTCCTGTGACGATTATGGATTTAATTCGCTGTCATAATTTTGAATTACTTGCATGCGCAATTCTCATCTCATCACTGTTTGTGACAGGTGGTAAGTGACTGCTTCTTCTCCCGTGGTTATGAGTTGAGTTTCAGTTGTGTACCATGAAAAATGGCCTACTCGTGTGACGCTGTAGCTGTATAATCATCGTGTATTTCCGTAGTTGTTAATGCTATAATACATTCATAGGGCTTTTTGCATTTGAACACCAGCTGAACTAGACTGAGTTGGTGTTGCATCCTCTCAATTCCCCACAGGATGCTTTCTCTCATGCCTGCAAATTGGCTACAAGACTAATTTAAAACATTTGTTTTATGAACACTTTATTGCCAAAGTTTCCTTAAACCTTAAAACTAAGTAAAACAGTGTAAAGATTGATACCAGCTTCTGTGTTTTGAATCTGAGTCTAAGAATTGGCTTGCATTTTAACAGTCCATGCTTGGAATATCAATTAAGACTGTGAGAGTTGACATCTTTGCCTATGGTAATCTTTGCACATCTTCAATGGACAAAAAGAAATCTAACAATGGCGAGCAACGTAGTGACCCATGAGTGTGTGTGAGGATTGGGCGGTTGGGAGTGTGTGGATAAGTGATGGGAATATATGTCTCAGTGGCTCTACAAAACACCTCACAATAACATGTCTTCTTATCACCACCGAAACAAACAGACAGACAGCTACACCAACGACATGCATCTGTCAGGTGACCCCACATGTGCCATTCAAGGGACTCCAGATAGGACCAAACAAAGACCCTTCGAAGACATTTGCATATGAAAAAAGCCTCACATGCTGTGGGCGGGGATGTGTGGGTCTCAAACAGGCAACAGGCCAGGCTCTGCATCGTCTGAACTCAGTGCAATACTGAAGGCCACTGGATTCAGTAAACAGCAAATCTTACATCAGATAGCACTTCAGATCCTGTCATGGTTTCCTAAAATATACATGTAGTCTTTTTTTTCTCCATGGTTATGAGAGTCTATGTTTTTGTAGACATAACATATCTATGCACGGCTGCAACGTGCCTCTAATCTGCTCTGAATTCTTGTTATAATGAGAGATAGACATATGGTCAGAGCATCACCACTGATACCCATGATCTCCATCACACCCCCGGGACAATCAGCCCATACCTCCAAGTCCAAGTCTAGACATGTATAAGCTGCTAATGGAGAATTCTGCGTCTGAGTTCTAACCGTCTGTGGAATTGATTGACCTCCACCAATGATGGAAGATTGGTGCCTGAGTTGGTGAAGATGGAGCACCAATTGTAATTGCACTCTTTTACTTCTTTGTAGTCTGCACTCAGCTTGATTGTGCTCTTGAGGCATGATTACTGTGCGCCATTATCATCTGTGAAGAATATTGTTGGAATATCTCTTTTCATATCAGTGTGGCTACGTGTGCGACCCCAGCAGCATAATAATGTTGACTCTTTCTTGTACCCATCATGCAAAACATACTTTCAAATGTCGCTCAGTCTGATTATCATCTAATAGAGGCAACACTTTTCCAGCTGATTTGAAGCCATCCTTTTTGTGGCATCATGGATCTGTTGCTCCTTATGCACATTCCATAAATTATGAGGATTGTTGTCTCTGAGCTGGTCCCATTTGTTCTGCCTGGCGTATGGCAATTTTCAGATGCCTCATGGTAACTATTTGTCTCAAACATTATGTTTGTCAGCAAGAGTGTATAAGCAATGCATCATTATAGGATTGAGGTTATCAAGAAGTTTGGTTTCCAGGTCACAGTGATTTAACCCTTTAGAGCTTGCTTGACCAACTCATGATGATGTGCCGCCTCACATTGTTCACATTCATATACTCAAGTTATCTAGAATATGTCAATCCAATGTAATAATGCAGCAATGACAAATTACATCATGAGTTTAAATATTCTTTTGGAACACCCAAATGTAGAATCATTATATCATTTAAAAAAAATATTATTTGATTATAATTATAATTATTTATTATATATTATATATTTATTATATATTTTCTATATTATTGATGTTTTAGGGGTTTTAAAAATGCAATTGTCTTTTTTGAGATTTGCAAAATTAACCAAGATTATATAAATATACCATCCTACAAATATTGCCCATTCCAATGCCTGTGTTGGTGTTCCTATAACTTCCTTAAATATACCATTTAAGGTTTGAAAGAGCACTTTTCCTAGAAATCAACAATATCAGCTAGTTTATGAAGCTTATAACTAACAAACAAATGTCCACTTTTCCAAGAGAAGTCTGGTGGAGTCGACATTTACAGTGAAGTTGTGAACTCTACGAATTCTGTTTATTTAGCGCACTTTCTATTTGTTTTAATATGAACGATAAGGTGCAGTAGTGGTCTGTCTATATGAGATGAGAATCCTTGAAATGCAATAATATATATATATATATATATATATATATATATATATATATATATATTATTTTTTATTTTTTTAAATGTGTGAAACATTTTATGATCATGAAAAGTTATAAATCAAATAACAAAAAGACACTATGTTTAAGACGCACATGATTAAACACAGAACCAGAATAATTGCTTTTCATTGCTGTCCCTGGGGAGCATCGAGTGCTGATCCTCTAATTAGTATGTATAGCACGCATTGATAGAATTGAGACCTAAACCTAGAGCAGCGTGGCTTTAATGTCCTGCTGATCAAAACACACCATAAAGTGTAAAGCAGTAAATGCTTAAAATCTTCGGTCAGATGCAGTCACCATGGAAATAGATTGAACGCCGAAGCCAAACAGTGTAATTGGTTACCATGGCAGTCGTCCATGACGCCTTGAGAGGCTCTTAAATTTAAAGCCCTTGTACTGACAGCTGCTGGATTGATTTTTATCAAAGCAACAGAAAGGCAGCAACTTTCCTAATCTAACGCTTAGAAATCGGGTAATTTCTACAAAGTAGAAGCAACCAAATGTTATACAGTAGAGTCACTGATGTACTTTTAGTCAAACTATTGTTTTGCTTCTAGACTAAATGAATCATTATGAGAAGTAGCAATGATATTCTGTGATATCAATATGTTTAAATGTGATCTGTCTATAGGTGCATTTCCTGACAGGCTGCCTTCACCAGTGGACCAGTGCTCTCCAAACCCGTGTCAAAACAAGGCCATATGCAGACTGCGCGGGGACGGCTACTCGTGCTTCTGTGTGCCGGGGTTCCAGGGTGCTCACTGTCAGATCGACGTGAACGAGTGTGTCTCACAGCCCTGCAGGAACGGAGCCACATGCGTGGACAGAGTGGGCCGGTTCTCCTGCCTGTGCTTTCCTGGCTTCACTGGTGAGTGGAAATAACCGTGCTTGGTCTCCTCAGAGCATCTTGAGAGTGAGACCACATTGTTTCAATGCTAAATTAACATTAAGGGCTTTATGAAAATTATTCCTAACCATTTAAATTGATAGATAAAATATTCTTTTATGTTTCCAACATCCCAAAAACTACCCATTTTGATAAATATTAGTCTAACTAAACCCCAACGAATCCATCTGCTGCCGGAGAGCATCATAAAACAAATATTTAGTGACTCACCCATTAATTCATTAATGAATTGTTCATTTACTGCATTTAGGAAGTCATGTCTTGTTAGTTGTACTTATTCATGTTCAACTTTCATTCACATCATCTTTTTCCTACATTGCACAAACATGATAAAATGTTTGTGTATGCAGGGATGCATTAAAACATATATTGTCTACAATGCACTGTTGTTAAAATTGCAACCAGCTGCAGAAGCCTGGCTGTGAGCGATCCCCTCACGATCACAGCCGGTCCACATGAAAGCTTTGCTCACTTTGGCCCCCTGCCCCCCAGTCTATGCAGCAGGCTCACTCGCCCTTTGACATCAGAACTGCTTTGATTTTCACAGGGGCCACTTGTGAAGTCCAGCTTGATGAGTGTCAATCACAGACATGTCTCAATGGCGGCAGTTGCCATAACTACGCCAGTAGCTTGTCTTGCACCTGCCTGCCTGGTTTCCAAGGACACCGATGCGAAATCACCATCGACGAGTGCCAAGAGCAGCCGTGCCAAAACGGGGCTCTGTGTGTCGATGCGGAGAACGAGTAAGTGGCCCAGACAGTCGTTTGGAAATAAGAAATTGCAGCTTTTGCGAAGTTTATTAAAGCAAAATTGTTGTAAAAAAAAGATTTAAAACCTGTTCACA
The DNA here is from genome assembly GCA_038501785.1 of Myoxocephalus aenaeus. Classification (NCBI taxonomy): domain Eukaryota; kingdom Metazoa; phylum Chordata; class Actinopteri; order Perciformes; family Cottidae; genus Myoxocephalus; species Myoxocephalus aenaeus. Next base: position 456,482 of record JBAMJR010000011.1, read on the forward strand.
GAAGACTTGAGGAAATACGGTAAATATTCTCACTAATGTGATCGTCTCAGCTACAGCTGTGACTGCTCTCACACAGCCTTCACTGGCAGACTCTGTGAGACGCCACTGCCACCATGCCGCTCTGATCCCTGCTTCAACAGCGCCATCTGTAAGGACAACCAGGGCAACTACAGCTGTGAATGCTGGCCAGGTACATGAAGCACTTTCTCACTCGGTCAACAGGGGAAAAGATTGTATTTCTGAGTTACAGGTGTTTAGGAGATTTTTCGGTTTAGCGACACTGGGTAGTTTGGTAAGAGAAACAGGTGGAGGTAAGAGTAAGAGATGAGAAAATAATTTGCAAACAGAGAATGAGACAAATGCTGGTGAAAGAGTGAGCAAAGACAGACGTATAACTGAAGCCATTGTCAAGATAACAACCGCATGCTGCATACAAACAACAATTCTGACCCTTTTACTTCACCTATCTACTATGTGTTGTCTATCGTATGTATTATTCCCATCAGAAACACTATCTGACTTCCTCATTCCAGGGTTTGAGGGGCGCCAGTGTGATATTGACATCAATGAGTGTGGCAGCAACCCCTGCATGCACGGAGGCCGCTGCATTGAGAGGTCATGGCAGGTTCTGTATGGCAGTGAGCCTCTGCTTCCTGAACACTATGACCAGCAGCATGCTGCAGGCTACATCTGCAGCTGTCCTCGAGGATCTACTGGTAATCTATTCTAATTAACCAAACTGAATTCATTATGTCTTACACAGATCTCACAGTGTGTGCAGTCAGATGTCTGATCAAGGGAATAAGAAGTTTCTGACTGAAGCAATAGCAGGGTGAATGGGTAAATTAGAAATGGGAATGTTTTGCTATATACAGAACTAGAAGGGTGCACTCAGTATCTCCGTGTTTAGCATGACGCCATTTTTTTTATAGATAAAATATAACTACAATTGATAATACTCCACATAATAACATTGACATATTCAGAGTATATTGTTGGTGCTTTATTGCCAAGAGAAGCTTTACATTGTTGTGGGGATTTTCCATCTAATTATAGTTCAGTTGCAAAAGCAGAAAATCCTGTTTTTTTCTGCTTTCACAAGACTTGATACAACAATGAGGTAAGACTGTGAGCTGTTGGCTGCTGAGAGTTGTGTTCTAAAAATTGACCCTCTGCCAAGCTGTGGCATTGACTCAGTAAGGTGGCTAAATAGCATTAGTTTAATCCCCAAGATCTGGCTTTGCTGGTCTCCTGACTGGAGCCACTCAGCCCTACGTTCTTGTAGAGAAGTAGAAACAGAGCAGACCTCCACTGGAATGGCATGTACACACACAAACTAATATGGTGCAGTTAGACAAGTTTGAGGCTATCCTGGGGGAAAAAGTGACAGCATGATGTGGACACCCGCACCATGGATTTGGGGGATTTTGTTGCTTGGATCAGGTAACATCAGAAGACGTTTCTGTATAAATAGATATTTAGTATATCATTACGTAATAGGTATTTCATTCCTGTGTCCGGTTATCTGTTCTTTTACCAATATAAAACAAATACACCTGTTGTTACTGTTTCTAAAGTATGCTGTGTTGCGCTATATAACTAATATATAACGTATTGCTCCATATGTGCCAACTCATTTCATTTGTTTTAGCTTTTAAATCTAACCATTTGTCTACTGTACACATTTTAAATGCTGATAGCAACCAACACTTCACAAAATTTCTGGAGATAAACACAAACAAACAGACAAACAATGTAAACAATGTAAGGATAACACATAGTAGTAATAGTTGGGTATGGTGGTATCTGCTGGTGTACACAGTAACACACACCACCAGCATAGAGTTCATGGGTTAATTCCCCTGACCGTTTGGCAACAGGTGATGCTAACTTGACTTGGCATGTGTATCCAAGGGACCAAATACAGTTGATTAAACAGGAACCATGATATACATACTGTATCATGAGTTGGCAAAATATGGTAGAAAAGGGGAGAAAAACTGTGCACATGTCCTTTGTTTTGTTTTTATTAGCTTGCCCCCACAATAACCTTTGTTCAAGTGTATGAATGTGACTTGTTTGTCATAAACTCGCAGCAGGGACATCTATTGCTTACAGGACCACTGAACAAGGACTAATGACTGATTTCCTCTTCAGTGAGCAGAATTACGTTACATGCTGTGTTGTATAGAGGCAGCAGTAACATAGCTTAACAGGGTTGTTTCTTCTCTTGCTGCAAAAACACAAGCTTGGTGTGACTTTATATTTTTCTACTGACAGGTTCCCTCTGCCAGGAGGTGATAAACCAGTGTGATCCCATTCCCTGCCAGAATGGGGGCAGGTGTGAGAGCCATGTTGAAGGCTACATTTGCCACTGCCTCAAACAGAGCCGTGATGGTGTCCTCTACGGAGGTGTAAACTGTGATGTGAGGCTAGTGGGCTGTGAGGGACATGAATGCCAGAACCAAGGCTCCTGCTCTCCTTTCTTGTTGGATGGGACTCAGGGATACACCTGTTCCTGCTTACCTGGGCACACTGGACACCTCTGTCAGACCCCCACCACCTTCTCCTTTGAACGCAGAGGCTACCTGCTGCTGCAGAGTCCCCAGGCGGATACCGTAGAGTCCTGCAACATCTCCCTCAGCTTCAAGACTACTCTGCCCAGAGCCTTGTTGTTCCAGCGGAACAGCAGAGGGCTGCTGCTGAGCCTGGAGCTGGACGAAGGGCAGCTTCGTCTCTCACTGAGGAAGGAGGTCTCTGCTGGGGCGGAGGCAGAAGGCCCAAACCAGGTCCTGGAGCTTCCACACAATGTCACAGATGGAGAGTGGCATTCTGTGAAGGCTGTGCTCGGGAGTGGGATGCTCAGTCTGACACTCTTGGATGATGCTGGGAGCTGTGGGAGCCAGTCGTGTCACAAGGCGGCCCCAGTCCAAAGCCCCCTGGCCAGGCTGGTGTCACCTCCTCAGGACACTTTCATTGGAGGAGTGCTTCAGGACTCAAACGGCCCCAGTGAAGACTCTCCACTTCCAGCATTTATTGGTTGCATGCAGGATGTGTATGTGGACTGGCAGCTCGTCGTCCCAGAGGATTGGCGAAGCGACTCTGCTGTTAATGTGTCCCCTGGCTGCAGCCACAGGGACCGCTGCCTGGACGTGCCTTGCCAAAACAGAGGGCAGTGTGTCAACCTGTGGCAAAGCTACCAGTGCCGATGCCCGAGGCCTTATGAGGGGCAGGACTGTGCGGAGGGTATGTTCACAGCTGGGAAGTAATAGACGGGTCAACAGTCAAATAGCAGCAACACAGTGTAAAAGAATGGGAGAAGATTTTTTGTTTTTGCTGGTAGTCCTTAAACTAGATGTTATGTTTTCACTCACACCAAAAAATTTAAGTAAAGTTCATCAAATGCAGAAATAGACTTTTTGAGAAAACCTGATTAATTGAGTTTTCATAGATGGGTACCAGGTCATTTTCACCAAATTTCTTAAGTGGGTAATTAAATAACATCCTAAGTTGCTGTAACAGAAGATAAGGGGGTAGAGATGAGGCCAGTCAAAAGCCATAAGGACGAAGGCATGAGATCCTCTTATCTGACGCACTGGATTAAGGATACAAGGGATTCTATTTTGGAAATACACAGAACATGCAAGGAAAGAGTAGACAGTTGAATACTATAATCAAAACATCCAAATCTAAATAATGAAAAGAAAGTTGTAGTTTGAATTTGCCACTCAACACCAACCAATTTGAAAATATCCACGCTTCCATAAGGTTTTTCATACACTGTTAGTCCTCTCTGCTTTAGCTTTGTCTGTTCTCAATGTCCTGCCTTTCTGAAGGTGACCAACCCACAGTGGAAAGTGCTGACAGTGCACACAGAACATTCAGAACATGAGGACTGGTGGCTGCTAAAATGTCCTCTTCCTTTGCCCGTATTTTGAGGGACCTAAAAAATGCTTCAATGTGTTTTTCTCCAGTCAGTTAGTTCTGAAAATACACAAAGCTATCATAATGCTCTTCTAATAGTACATATGTTGCGTCTGTTCTCAGCATAGATAAAACCTGAATAAATAGTGTTAATTTGAGTCTTACAGATTTGTAAGAGTAAGCTCTTTTTGTTATGTCACATGTTGTCGTTTTTCAATACTGATTTCACTCAGAAGACTGAAAATAAATTATATTCTAGAGTTATGAAAACCCTTTGAACATGCCAGTTGAACATATTTGTTTTCTTGATGCTGACACCCAGCCAAGTCACTTTTCGCTCATCTTGTTTCATCTTATTCACATTTTTTGCAGAACACATGACCGCACGCTTTGGGAATGAGGACTCTCACAGTTATGCAGCGTTCAATGTCACCGAGGATCTGGGCGACGACTTCTCCATCTCCCTCTTCCTGCGTACACGGAGGCGCCGCGGACTCCTCCTGGCGCTCGCCAACAGCAGCAGCCAGTACCTGCACATATGGCTGGAGGGCGGCAAGGTCACAGTTCAGCTGAATAACTTTGAGAGTCTGAAGGCAGAGAGTGCGATTGATGATGGGGAAGTCCACTTTGTGAGTGTAGAGGTGGTGGAGCGCCGCATGTCTCTGTATGTAGCAGCTCAGAAACAGGCGGATGTGGAAGTCAGGACAGTCAATGTCCGAGCAGGACATACTGTGCATGTGGGAGGTCTGTTGGAGAGTTGGACGACTTCAGTGTTCGGTGGATATTTTAAAGGCTGTATTCAGGACCTGAGGATCAACGACAGGCGGCTGCAGTTCTTTGGGTTGGGCACCTCAGTGAGATCTTATCCTCTGGAGCTCATGGAAAATGTGACTTCTGGATGTTCAGGGGACAATGCCTGTGGTGTGAGTAAACATCTTTGATTTCCTTCCTTTGAACTTTGTTAACCTTATTCTCCCTCTTTAGTGTGAGCTGGTTTAGAGCGTGCAGAAATGGATTAAAACTTAAAATCCTGCTTAAATTGAGACCTCACTCATGACCATGACGTCATTCAGATACAATTCATACATAGTTACATCTCATATTAAGTGTGAGGACATCAGATATTATTGGGTAAAAGTAAGCCCCTGTGTCAATGTTTCATCCTCAGACCAACCCTTGTCTAAACGGAGGGATGTGTTACTCCATGTGGGATGACTTCAAATGCACATGCCCGCCCAAAACAGCAGGGCAGCGCTGTGAAGAAGTCAGGTGGTGCGAGCTGTCACCTTGTCCCACAGACTCAGAGTGCAGGATGCTGAACCAGGGATATGAATGTAAGTGGTGTTTACCATTTCAGCAGTTATGATCAGAGGTGTTCGAGCGGCCAAGTCATTATGTATATTGAATTATTATCTCAAAATAATGATTTAGTGTCTCAATATTATGATTTAGTGTCTCAAAATAATGAGAAAGTTTCCCATCATTTTGAGATACTAAGGCATTCTTTTTTTAGATACTTCCTTATTATAATGTCTTAAAAGATATGTTCTTCATCACAGTAGCAGGACTGGCTTTCATAGTGGGAAAGTGTGTTGCCTTGTTCTACATGACATAATTTCTGAGTTACATGAAAGCTGTTAAACCCAGACACGAGTTGAGGCCCCAGACATTAAATTGAGGCTACGTTACCTAATCTTTGACCTTGTTTGTTAGGCATTGTTGACTTAATTGTCCACTATGTAACCGGATGTTACAACATGCTTGATTATATCAGCCTCCTGGCCTCAATCTGCCCTCACAGTATTTTCTATGTGCTCCGTAAAGCAGGATTGGCGTGAGGCCAGTTTATCCTGATTTTTGTTCGGATTACTGATGATTTGCTGGGTTTCCCGTTTGTCTTATAAACCACATGTAAACACATGTACAGTGATTAATTCATCGAGGATACCTAATTGTTACGGATATTTCCGACAGATGACCCCCATCTTGTTGCCTTGTAGTGTTATAAAACCGCTAAATACCATGCTGTAATACCACTTTAAGTTTCTTTACATCAGAAATCAGTGCTCCTGCCTAAGGCCTTTGTTGTATTGTCATATATAAAGCCTAATCCATACAAGAAGCCGATTTTAAGGTGTGTAAATGTGTAAACAAATATACACAACATATATTCTCTCCAACCTCCTAGGCTACTCCAATGCAACCTTCCTGTATGACAGCACCGTGTTGTCCTACCGGGGAAATGGTCACATAACCCGCAACCTAACTAACCTCTCCCTAAACCTACGCACACGGAAGCGTAACACAGCTATTCTCCACGCGGAGAAGGGCTCAGCATTCATTACACTCTCCGTCCAAGGTGGCTTCCTCTTCATGGAGCTTCAGAGTCCCACGGGAGAGGAGGAGGAGGGAGAGCCGGGTGTGTCCACGGTCAGTCTCAGCAGCAGGATGGGCGTTATTGATGGCGAGTGGCACAGCGTCCACCTGTTCATGGCAGCGCCGTGGGCACAGACCTCCCGCTGGACTCTGGTGCTGGATGAAGAAATAGAGTACGCGAGCACTTCCAGGAGCCAAGGAGGCAACCTGAACTTCCTCAGGCAAGGGGTGGACATCTTCTTAGGGGGCCTGGCCCCTGATGCTGGCTGGTCCCTAGCTGGGTGCCTGGGCACCGTAGAGCTAGGTGGCATTGCCCTGCCTTACTTCCGCTCCTCTGAAGTGAACCTCCCACGCCTGCAGGAGGAGCAGTTCATCCAGACGTCACAGGACCCGCCGCTCCTCGGCTGCAGCGGGGGCCCCGTGTGCGAGCCCAACCCCTGCCTGAACGGGGGGGAGTGCCAGGACCTCTTCAACACCTACAACTGCAGCTGTGCTGCAGGCTGGGCCGGGAGGCGCTGCAGCTTCTTCACCGACACCTGCGCTTCCAGTCCCTGCGTTCGCGGCAACTGTAGCGTGAACGGGCTGACCTACGAGTGCACCTGTGAGCTAGGCTACGCAGGCGAAGACTGCGACGAGGAGGTGGATATGTGTGAGAATCACCTGTGTGCCCATGGAGGCACCTGTCTGCACGGGCCGGACAGGTACGCCTGCCTCTGCCCCGAGAACTACACAGGCTCCCTTTGCATGTAAGTTCAAAATAGAACTAGAAATAATAGAATAAAACAGCGTAGTCAATTTCTGGTGAGTGTCAAAGGCTTGCGTTAAACATTGCCAGATTAGTATTGTATGCTCTGAAGAAAACTTTTCTCTTCTACTAACAGTTTTGGGAGCTTAGGTACTTAGTAAACACAAAATGCACAAATAAATGCTCCAATTTGCACAAACAAGGGACCGCACAACAACACAAATAAAGTCCTTCAATGTAAATGTTTCCACATCGCTGCCTCTGTTCAGCATTTCAACCACGCCTGCTGTGCGTGTCTCAGATGTTGCATTTCTATTCTAGTGTCAGCCAGAAAAGGCCTCAGTCTGCTGTGGTGTCTCACTACACAAACCTCTCTGGTTCAGCGACAGTTTCTTTCCCCTGTCATCTACCGTTTGCCTCGGAGAACCAGCAGGGGAACGCCTCCGAGCATTTATCCTGTAAACACACAGCCTCTTGCATTTGGCCTCTTTTGCACAAGGAAAACCTTTGCAAGTGTCTCGCTAAGACAAGCTGCACATCACCTTTTACCGGGAACATCTACGCTGTAAAGTTTTCATCAAAATGACTTCTTTTTGTTTGTGTCTCTTGTTTGTGTCTCTTTCTACCCCCTTTCCCCGTCTTTCTTTCTGTTTCTCTCCAGTGAACGTATTGAAGAAATTCCGTGGTACATTGTTGTCAGAAATCGGTAAGTTTTTTTTCTTCTATTTCTCAGGTGTTAGCTATTTGTTTCCTGTTAGATATTCATCTCTCAAATGTCATTTACAATGTCTCCTGTTTTTTTGTTCGGTTGTGTGCAACAAAATGCCAAGCAAAGCTAATATTAACACTGCCTGTGACATCGTTTGTCTTGAAATGAGATACCAACTGTTTCAAATGAGTGACAGCTGTAGTTCAAAATGATTCCTCTACATTAAAACTTCACCTCCAAAGGTTGTACGCTTTCCAAAGTAAAACATACAGTATTTTTTAACCATTGATGGATGAATTGACAACAGATAAATACAATTTTGGAGCAGAACTGCTGTGCTTTAGGCACATGATTGTCTTTTTCATTCCTGTACATGTGATTTGACCTCCTGCTGGTGAATAGTGGTCAGAGGACTTTAACGTTATTAACCTGGACCTCTCCTAAGCCTCTTTGTGTTCCCTTTGGGGAGCTTCAGAAGGCTGAACAATACAGCTCCTGTTTGGCTGATCCTTCTGCTTCCGTCAGATGTAAAAACGTCAAACTCTGCTGCACATGACCTCCTGAACGCCTCAATGCCTCTGGTACTACGGCTTTAAATGCAACACAAACAACACATGTATTAACCCTCTTAAATGTTTGCCTGTCTCCTGTAACCAGACGGCCGAAGCCGCCTGTTTCTGTGTGCGGCGATGACACCAGAAACTACACCTGCTTCAATGGAGGCAACTGCACTGACAGAGATCTGTACTGTGACTGTCCACCTGGCTTCACTGGACACCGGTAGGAAAGAAAAATATATAAATATTATGAAATGAAAGGCCGACCTGTACATTTGTAAAATCCCTCCAGAGCTGACTGAGATACTAAGACTGATGTATCTACACAGCATAGCATGAGTTTGTGCAGAACACATTAGCTGCTTCATTCATGCTTCACAATCACTGACTCATTCACCAGCTGTGTGCAGCTGTGTGCAGCTGCAGCAGCGTCCTCTAACACCCCAACCTCCTCCTTGTGTGATATATATTTTACATGATTGACATAACTAAGCTCAATGTTCTCCCAGCAGAGCCTTTCTTCTTCAGGACTTGCTGTATAACGATTTGCTGTAAGTGGTAACTTCCATGCCATGGGTGTCCCTGACTGAACTGTGACTCTGTGTTGTTAGGTGTGAGCAAGAGCTGGACGAGTGCAAGTCCAACCCCTGTCTAAATGGAGGTTACTGCCGCAACCTCATCAACAAGTTTGTCTGCGTGTGCGACATGAGCTTCGCTGGAGACACGTGCCAGACGGACGTAAGCGACATTTACTTTTACGTGGCTCTGCTGCTGTGGCAGAACCTCTTCCAGCTGCTCTCTTACCTCATCCTCAGGCTGGACGATGAGCCAGAGGTGGACTGGGGAGGCAATGACTGAATGTGTGTGTGGCGGCGTATGTGTCTCTGCACTTGTCTTTGGGACTGAGAAAAGTGGGTGCAGAATAGGGTTTGCAAGTTTGTCAGTGAATGTGTATGGATGATTGATTGATCATAAAAGATTAGAATGACCAGTGGTTTCCGATACAAAGCACAAGGGATCAGCAGGTATTAATGAGAGCACACTGCACACATTAGGGTTTTCTCTAGTTTGACAAGGTTAACGGTACCACAGAGCTGTTTCTGTGCCTTAAAATTATACTTTAGTCAGCAGAAGCACCTTATTCAGGACAGTAATATACTATATTACTCAATTTATTTGATTTATTTAGGAGTGATAGATCACAGATGCAATAATATCTTCCAAAACCAACACATACAAATGACCCTTTAGGGCTCCGACTAAAGATCATGTTCATTATCAAGTCATCTGTTCATTATTGTCTTGATTTTTTTTCGACTTATTGTTTAAAAACTAAAGTAACACACTCAAACTGTTTGTTTTGCCAATAGTCAGAAACTTAAATATTTTTAACAAAAAAACAAAAAACGAAATGAAATCAAAGAATTGCATCCTCACTTCAAAGGTGAATCTATTAATCTAGCTAAACTTGTTGGCGGTTAATTGATTAATCAAACAAACAGTGCCGCATAATGTATGTGGTCTAAAGAGAATGATGGTCTACATTCAATAAAGCACTTTCTGAAGCAGTGAAGAACATTATAGAATATGTTTTATTTATAATGTTTCTCACTGAAGATATCCTGTCAGTCTTGTCTGAACTGGATTTGGAGAGCTCCACACGGAGGAATGTGTGAACTATCAAAAGCGGTGTTGTAGTTACAAAAGCAGCTAGCGGGGCTAGAAGACGACAAGATGTCTAACTTTGTTCTTGATGTGCATTCAGAGCGCTGTGTGGCTGACTGACTGACTGCTGTGTGTGGTTTTGTACCCAAAGAAGAAGTTTCCGCCTCTAAACCTTCCTGACTGAGGTAAAGATATTTAAAGCCTAAAACTCTCTGCGGCTTGAACGGAACTTACCAACATTCACCATGCTGTTGTGGTCAACTTAACATTTCATAACACTATAAATCAATCTCTGTTCCTCAAGAATTTGATTGTGTCCGTTAGTCTCATTGTGCTGACATCCTACTGGATGATCCATGTTTGACAGTAACTTGTTGTTTGTCTGTCTTTCCTTCATCATATTCTGTCCTCATGTCTTGTCTCGGTTTAAATCCAGTCGCTGTCTTTGTTGTTGTCAAATTAAAAAAAAACATCGTATCAGCCTTTGTCTGTCTTCTGTCCTCTTTTCATCTTCTTTAAATATGTTTTCTCTTTCATCACCACACATTTTGCTTTCATTTCCAATCTCTTCCCTCCATTGTCTCCTCTAGACGACTAACCTCAGTTGAAGGTTAACTTCTGTACAAATCCTTTCATTGATTTCCTAACTGTGTGTCAGTGTGTGTTTGTGAGTAAAGGAGCAGAGGCCGAAGTCAGGTGGTTCCCGTGACACCAAATGTAGAGACTTGATCTCTCTTAACAAGATGTAGTGTGAGTAGATCCCAGAATAGCCCGAGTGCATCGACACACAAAGAGTCAAACACAGAGCTGCACAGTGCTGCTGGTCTGAGGTTATTGTTTAGTGTGTGTGATATGGGGAAGGCTTTCTATCATTTAACATGACAGTTCCCCTGTGCAAAAAGATTAAAGGAGCTGCATTTAACATTTAGAGCAATAATATGGCGGCAAACAACTATTAGCTATGTAAAGATAGAGCAAGGTAATGTCTACCTGAGCAAATCATTTTTCTGCTCTGTCAGCACTCCCGCCATTGTTTACGCTGTTTGCTGTGAGCCGCCGGCTCGCCTTCGGCATGTTGAGAGCCCTTGAGAGACAATCAAGATGCTCCCATTCTCGTATCTTACACCTTTAAAGAATAGGTTGATATTAAACAAAAAAAATCCCAAACACAAGATGCAAGAGCAGACACAGGTTTATGAACGAGGCGTGCAACTGCATACTGACTACATGTTAAAAAACAAACATGGCTTCCTCCCATTCATCTACTGATGCTGAGGTCAGGGCGTTGTGCCGGTGAATCAAAACATTTAAAAAAAAAAAGTCTTTATTAAAGGATAGGTTTCCCATTTTTCAAACAATAGACAGGTGCCCATATAAACATTGAAACATGTTTTGCTTGCTGTAATCCCTACACTGGAATCACATGAGGAAGGGTTCTTTTAACGGGCCAATATGAACAAGTGGAATGATCAAAGCAAGCAAAGAACAGTGTTGATGTTCGAATGGGCACTTGACTATTGTTTTAAGACATGAAAAATGGGAAACCTATCCTTTCGTGAAAAAAAAAAAACTTGACTGGCCTGCACAACACACCCTGACCTCCACCTCAGTGTGTGTATTGTAGCCTTGTTCCTTTTGACCATTCAGTCAGTGTGCAGTTGCACTCCTCCCTCCTAAACTTGCGTCCTCTGGTCCGCCTCGTTTCTTTGTGCAATATTTTAGTATTTTTCTACTGTGTGTGTGTGTGTGTGTGTGTGTGTGTGTGTGTGTCCTTTGCAAGCACAGGTAGCCCTTATGGTGAGGAAAGAGGGGGAGCAAATGGGAAGCGGTTTTTCAGTGTCTGCACTGATATGGCCATCCTTTGAGAGAAGCAGAGAGGGAGAAATGTGCCTCGCCAGCGAAAACAGCAGCATCTGGCGCTGAAGTGCAGTTTCAGCAGAGAGCTGGTGGCATTCACAGAAGTTTGGTCTGCTTCACAGAAACGTATGAGAGCAGCTTATCTGGCAGGCACCTACACACACACACACAGAGCAGGTTGATAGTGCTGACAGCAGGGAAGCACTGCTGCCGTCTCTGTGTGTGTGTTTGTGTGTGTGTGTGTGTGTGTGTAGCGGCTATGCCGAGGCTTCAGGGTGGCCTTACCTTGTACCTTAGAGACTGGTTAGTTAGACATTTCCGTGTCTGTCTGTGTGGCAGTCGGTGACTGATGGCGGGTCCTGGCTTCAGGCTGCTCTGGCTCGCTCGTGTCACACTCACTCTGACAGCCAACTATGCTGCAGTGACAGGTAAGCACTTTCCAGGAGTCAACAAAGCCTGTAGCGAGGGAAAGAAAGCGTAATGTCTACAGCGTCGAGCATGAGTGCATAAGTTATTTTTTGCCTCAGGACATGGATGGTTGTATTTTTTATAAGAATTATGTTTCCATGTTGATTACTCAGTGTAAAGTTGGCTGACTTCTGAGATTTATTTTTCCATAGTCTTGTGTGACCTGACAAGCTCAGTAAGAGGCTTTAGTTATGAAGATGGTGTCAGCCAAAATGTGTGTACATGTAAAATGTGTGTAATAAGCGTAATGGAGTGATACTTACAGCTGTTGTTGCTGTTGGTAACCTTGTAGCAGTCCCTCTGTGTGCCACGACTATCACACCAACCAGAACTACTGATGTGAGCATCTGCTGCTGGTTAATGAGCGTTAACAATCATTCACTGGCTGTACTGGAAGCTTGATTCGGGGGTTTTGACTTGCGAGGTCAGAACCCTGTGTTTGCATGCAGGGTAGTTATGTATGAGCTATTTTTGGTGTGTGAGTGAGTTTCTGGTAGTGTTCATGCTAATGGATCATCAGGCAGCATTTTGCATATGTGTGTGTGTGTGTGTGTGTGTGTGTGTGATTCTCCACAGACGGAGCGTGCTCCATCCAGCTTGCGGGTGGCTGCCGTGCTGGCACCGGGTCTGGTTTGCTTGGTGATAGTGGTGACGCTGGCCGTTGCCAAACTGCGAGAGAGGCGGCAGACGGAGGGAGGTTTCACTCTGCGGCAACTCGAGGCTCCTGGTGGTCTCAACCCACCTGCTGAGCTGGGAAACACATCCATCAGCACTTTGGCAGCTCACGTGGAGCGCCTGGTGTAGTGTAAAGCAGTGAGGCGCGGAGAAGTGTGTGTGTCAGGGTGTGTGTGTGTGTGTGTGTGTGTGTGTGTGAGTGAGCGAGCGCGACAGAAATAAACAATGTATACCCGCAACTTGAATGAGGTTAAAACAAATATATTTCTGCCTCTTTTCCTGCAGTTGACCACTGAGGGTTTGACCTCTAACCTCTTACTGTCCATCAGTCTGGCGTCTGTCGTCCTGCTGCTGGTTCTCATTCTCACCTCCGTCAGCCTGGTGGTGGCGCTAAATCGCCGCGCCTCCCACGGCACCTACAGTCCCAGCCGGCAGGAGAAGGAGGGATCCCGGGTGGAGATGTGGAGCATCACCCAACCGCCGCCTATGGAGAGGCTCATATGAGACAGTGTTTACATGCAGGGAGGTAGTGAAGGAGCTAATGCTAGAAAAACAGCCTGCATGTAAACATAGTCTTCCCCTCACAGTACCTCCATTTTTAAATTACTGCTGTCTTTCTTCACAGGCTGGAAGACTGTCTGAAATTTTGTGACACTATTTTTGTGTAATCGTATATATCCCAGTGCTTCATCCATCTTCCTGTGATGTTTTGCACCTGGCTTCACCACCCAGCAGTGCATCCATCAAAATGCACAACGATTTTAGCTTAGACCGTATCAAGTCTGCCACAGGTTGTGTCTGATCCATATTTTTTAGGATTGATGGACCGGTGAGCACTAAAAGAAAAATCGTGGCAGAATTTGAGACGCACAAGAACATCGTGTTAAATCCTCATCTAGAAACAAGCAGAATGAGTCTGAACGTTTTTCATTTAAAGGATAAGGCTATCCTATGTTTCTCTTATTGCCATGGAGTGATCAAAACCTAAACTGGCTCCTACTGGAGACAAAGATCTTTTAAAACTGAAGAGAGAAAAAAAGACTCAATAATTCCCTAACATAGTTGGCCACTGTAATTTTTAGGGGACTATATTCAGCCGAGGATTAACACACATTTGGTGCTCAAGTAAAGTAAGTAAAGTATTTACTGCAGCAGGACAGCGTTTGTGTGATTGGCTCAAAATGAACTACAGTTCCTAAATCATGAGTGAAGGAACACGTGTAACAGCGGCTTTTTAGACCATGATGGAGCTCTATTGCTTGGCGATAAAAGACATAACTTGTTAGTGAAATCAACTCAGTGTTTGCTTTGGTCTTTTCATGGGATTTGAAATATTACAAGAAAGACACTTAAAATTCATGAACTTCCATCTGTGTGAATGTACTACTGGAAAACACCTTCCTATTCTTGGTGTATTACATGTTTTGTCTTTTGATTTATTTTTTTGTGAACATTTCTACTGGACTTTCCAAATTGAACCTCCGTACTGACAGAATAATAAAACTTCAAGAGTCAGGTTTCAGGATAAGTTGCACTAGTCGAGCATTTTTTCTTCTAGGCTGACTTGTATGATGTTAGAAACAAGAACCTTCTTGACTGCAGTGTAATTTTAAGTGTATATACCATAATTATAATTTTGTTTACTAAATGTTTAAAACAGTGAATTTGATTTATACCTTTAATTGATGGAAACTGTACATAGAAAATGTGCTGTTTAACTAAAGTAAATGTATTTGAGTTAATTGTCAAAGGTCTATATCAAAAAAAGTGTGGTGCTGTTAGAGGATTAGCATTTTTGCTTTCGTGTTTGCCAAATCAATAAGCCAATGCACTGATATTCATTATCTCACACACAACAACAATAACACTGCACTGTTAAATAAACCAGCACTCTGTGTGAATTGTGAATACACAATAAAGCACTCTGACTATAACATGCTTTGTTTCTTTCTACATACTCTGCTTCTGTGTTAATACAGACCTTTTGGTATAAAACAAAAGAGATGATAAGCATTAAACACTATAATTTATTTTCAGTTCACAGTGCATACATTGTGTGCAGTTGTACCAAGTTACTCATCAATAACACATTAGATTGATCTCAGTTGTTTAAGACAGTTATTTTCTCTGCAATGAGAACATGCAAGTGTGCACAGAATCAGAACACCAGTAAATGTTATCCCGAAGAGTCATGACAACACCCAAAAAGACATTATAAACTTGCATACTGTAACTTGTCAAAGGTTGTCACTATACTGGAAATATGTTGGTTTTTGTCTTAAATGTGTAGCTAGGGGTGAGTAATGTTAATATCTTTGTTAAGTCCATAGTACCTCTGTAAACGCTGCTACATAATCTGCCACCTCCAATTTACTCAAAATTTGTAATTTTAGGACAATTTTACTTCATATTCATTGGTTACTTCACACTGTATTGTTTGCAGAGTATCAGTTAATTTAAGTAATCACAAGCCTGGAATGCAAGTAATTTCTTTGTTTCTAAATTACTCAGTATTTCGTCCCACAAACCTCTTCAGGTAGATTTACAGTAATCAGTAACCAAAGTAGAAACACATGAAATGCAAGGCAGATGACTAATTAACGCCACAATACCCAATGCAAGGCAGAATGAGGGCGTTTTGCCAGACCCAATGTTATTTCCATCATTCTCGATTTGATGGAAGCGCTAAATACTGAAATAATAATGTATACCAACAGAATAATAATAGAAAAAAAAAAAGAAGAAAAGAAATCATAGCATACAACACATACAGGTACATACATGCAGATACAACAATAAGCATTGTACTGCGTACAAGCAAGCGTCAGTCTCTGCATATTTTGATGCAAGGGTGTCAAATGCTTCTGAACATGAATGGCTACATCGGACATTTGTTAATATTCTCTCTATATTTTTTTTCCTTTCAAAAATAAAATCTAAAACATTCAAATATTAGGTGTCTCTTTTTTGTTTTGTTTTACAACATACAGCACCAATCATATATTATCCATGTAAAATAAACTCAAGCCAGCAAAAATACACATCTATTCAGTTGAAAATAATTTGCATCAATATGAAATCAACTAGAGAGACTCCTCTGAGAAACGCCTTTAAAAACACTTCAGCTCAGAATGAGTGTGTTTAAATAAAAAGAAGAGAGTAAATAAAGAAATATAAGCACACAAACATTACAATAAATCACCTCATAGTACAATCAAACAAAGAACCTAATTGACAAAAAGTCAAATAACCCAGAGCAATTCAAAGACGATCTATTAAATACAGGCAGGAAGATTCCCACCGACCACCGCAGCAAAGAAAAACACTGAGTAACTCCAGCTGGACTGCAGCCGAAAAACACAAGAACAAAACCGCTATAAAAACAATGCTAGTACCCAAGTTCATTTCTCGTCCGTTTATATTCATAAATATCATAATGATCAATGTTCTTACTGTGATTACGGTGGTCTGAAAGCATTGCATACACCTCCTTTCTATAATACTTTATGTACCTTGTTCTGATTATACTGGGTGGTACTCTTACTGTTTAAGGCACACTATACACACCATTCTGTGGTAGACACACACCTCATCTCACACACACTTAACAGACGTTCATCTTTATTCATTTAGGGACACATGATGCTTACTCTTATAGAAACTAGATTGGTTGTGATTATTTTTTCATGTAGAATCGTGCATTATAATATAATTACTGTTAAATAAAACTGACCTTTTTTTTGACAATTTTAAATATTTGCATAGTAAATAAGTTTTAAAGTGTTTACAATGAAAAAGGCCAGAGGAGAGATTCTTCTGGAGTCTTTTTCTCCTTTTTGGAATTTCCTAGGATTGGTTCGTGGGCTTTTAGAAGCACGCCAAAGACTTTATGAGCAAATCGTTAACGCAGCGCAGCACTCAAAAAGTGGAGAAATAGCTGCTATTAAACTGCCACACCGACTGGCGTCTGGCATAAATCATAAGAACAACGGACCATAAATGTAATAATCCCAACACAAGCACAGAAAAAGCTTTCTTCTTTTCTCCGGGTTTATGGCAACGCAGACGCTCTGGACGCTGCGTTTCTCTCCACAGGAGAGTCCGTCATAGAAATACTTTAGACTCTGTACGCTTTACATCCATGTGGCTACTTTCTGAGGAGAACCGTATTGCTTCATTACAGTACAATCATCAACCACTGCATTGCATTACAGTGTGTGACTCAAACCGAGAGGACAGAGATTGCATTTCCTCCTGTGAGCAAAGAAAGGGAGACGGACAGAAGGAAAGACAAGAAGAGTTGTGTGATAAGTCGGGTGATATTGTATATTATGCTTAAAATGAACTAATAACATCATTTGAAAGAAGGAAAATGTATTTATCCTAAAAACAGGAAATGTGTCTCTACTGTTCATTTCTGTTCATTTCTGTTTGGCTACAGATCCCAGCTGTTTTAGGAAATTACTGAGTCATTTTTTTAACTGAAACTGATTTTTTTGGTTTTGTTTTCAGTCAAAATGGGTACACAATTCATTGTGTCATACGATTTGTTCACAATAAGAACACATATAATATCACCAGCCTCATCCTTTAAAGTTCACCTTTTCCACATCAAATCTAAACCACATGAGCTATGCAACAACTGGCAACCATTTTTAAGAGTGAAAGTTAGATGTTCAGAAAGTACTATTACATAAGTAGAGACAACATGAGGGGGAAGAGTGATGATGATGATGATGATGATGATGATGATGATGATGATGATGATGATGATGATGATGATGGTAGTGGAGAAGGAGGAAGAACAGGACATGGGGTCTTGACACTGGCATTTTCAGATCCAACACCTTAACTTTGGACCGTTTGCTTCTCTTCAGAGTGACAGAAGCCTTCTGAACAACAGAAAGAGGTTTCTACATGCACATCTCGTTATCTGGAATGCGATTTAAAAACAGCAGCTTAAAGCACATAATATAAATATTAACTACTCTATTAATCCAGAGAAATACTGTGCTGTTTAAGTACTACTAACTGTTGCATTTCAAGATCTGAGAGCATCAGAGTCTGATTACAAAGTACCTGTATGGTATCTGTAGATTAAGACACCAGAGTTCAAGAACAAATCACATGTCCATTTAAGGCATGGTGATAAAAAACAAACAAAAAACCCACTAGTATCAAACACTAGTGTCACAGAGGGTATTATTAGTTTCAAAAGCCAGAGTGGACTTTGCGTCTGGAAAATCCTGTCTCACCGCGTCGTTTCTGCTCAAAGACAATTTGTTAATCTATAAGTGCAAATTTAACCTGATCACTTAAAATGTTCGGCACACTGAGTAAAAGACATCATGATTAGTTGAGGAGATATCGTCCCTTCTTAATCCTCACAAGTACTGAACCTTTTCTTAAATCTTAAATTCCTTCATTGTCAGTTGGCTTCTTATACTTTATCCAAAATGTAATTCATGGGTTTCATGGCTTTTTTTCTGGTATAACATTGTGAAATTGTTAAAAGATGAAAATATAAAACACATGATCCATAAATTTAGATGATAAACAGAAACCCTTCATTTAAAATCAGTAAAAACACTGCAAAAATCGCCTTCTTATCGAGTCTTTGTAACTTTTGAGTTTATGAAGTTATATGTTCTTAAAACAAGTGAAAAATCTTGCTGCACTCCAAACACACAAAACAATTTCAGCATTATGGACTCAGTTTGTGTTTTTGAAGTGCTGCTCTTCCAGTTCACTAAAGAATGAACTTGTTTAAAGAAACTCAAACTACAGTATATAAAATACCACATTGTTGTCACTTCACTAGTGTTCAGTTCACTCACTGTACTTGAGAGGAGAAGCACCTATCCTGTATTAGACGTGAAAAGATCTGCCACTGTAGTGAGATTGTTTAATTTGTTTATATTGCAAATCAATGCATTTCAAGTGGTTCATTTTATGAAGTAGAGACCTTGTTTTTGAAATTGTTTTGTGTTACAGATGTTCATTTCAAGAAACAGGTTCACATTTATTGGAAACAGGTTAAAATATTCTTCCAACCCTTGCTGTTTTTTTCACTTGTTTTAAGATGATAAGGTGTTTAGGGCTCTTTTGTACGCAGACATATCGTTAAAGATGGAGAGTTGTGCAGTGCACCAATTTATCTCTTCCTGTTTCCTGCTCTGGAGGCTGTGACTCTGTGTCTGCCTGTTTGACATCAAATTTGTTCATAATGTTTCCTGATAGCAGAGCGTTGAGATAATAAAAAGATCATGTTCTCTGTGTAGCTAGTTGTAATAGAGGGATTACAGTGAATAGATTTCCACGGAGCCTGTGGCATATTACAGACACTGGGTCTTTGATGTCCCTATGACTCGTCTGTGGCTTTGCTCTGGACCTGCTGGTGGCTGTTGTTGCAGTGAACCTGTGAGAGCTGCAGGCTGGTGTGGAGGACTGAGCCGAGGCAACACATGGACTCAATCTCCTCGAGGAGGCCTTGATCCTGCACTGCAGCTGCCCCCGAGCCTTTACCCTGACCCAGGCACAGGCCGAGCCCCAGGAGCCCCTCCTTGGACACCTCTTTCTCCCACGGGACCTGCACAGCTGACGGGGTGTGCCTCGGCGGGCTGTGACCCTCCTGGTGGGCCTTGCTGTTTTGCCTCTGGAGGGCCTTTTCCTGGTAGTGCCTCACGGTCTCCTTGGACAGCACCTTCCTCCTCAGGATGCTAGTGGAGGCAGTCTGGTTCTGGGCCTGAGGAGGCTCCACGTTGCCTTGTGGGTCTGAGATGGTCCGCAAACGGCCCGCTGGTTCAGGAGAATAGTTTGAGTCAGAAACGGGCGCTGGAGAACTGTAGGTGTGAGAGAGAGTGGGAGAGGGCAGCATAGGTGTAACTCTACGGGGCGTCGAGGGCGAGTAGGAGAAGCGGTCTCTTGGTCGTCGCCCTGGAGGTAGAGAGTGAGGGTCATAGTTGAGCTGATGAGGATATGACCTGGAGACGTCAGCCTCCTGGGCCGGGGGTGTATTCGTGATGATGGGCACCGCGGAAGCTGTCGCCGGTTTCTTTGTCACCTTCAGGCTGCTCTTGTTGGGCACTCTGCGTGGGGACGGGGGAAGGTGTTTTCCGTGTACCGCACTATCATCCTGGCCCATATTCCAACCGCCAGGGTCCACATCACAGCCTCCCTCATCTGCAGGTTTAGATTCGCTGGAAGGTGCGGGCTTACTCTGGAACAAAGGAAACAAGGAAATACCATAAACTTAATGCCTTAATGAAGAAACAAAGATCTGCCTTCCTGAAGTTTGGAGGTGAAAACAGTATTTCCAGCATTCCTCACATTAACACATATCATCATACATGTTCTAAGCCCTTAGTTTCTGACAGATGAATCAAAAACATCACAGATGTACTTGATTCATTTGATTACCGAGTTATGTCCCATTCTGACGCCTTAAGAATTGTGAAAAAAACACATTTTAGTACATAAGTATACACACAGTTTGCCTGAAAGAGTTAATGGATACATATTAAGAAGATATAACAGTAAAGATGCTGTGAACTAAAATTAAGTGGAATTTATTATTGCGGAGGAAACCAATTTAGTTTTTTAAGATATTAAAAAGACAAATCTCATGATTGCCCATCTGTCCTCAATCCATCGATGTATCTTCACATATCTAGACATTGTTCTATTCTAATGAATTTAAACTCTTTGTGTTACACCTCTCTGCCTTCTTTCCTTTAAGTCCTGAACATGTAAATGCAAACCAACCCTCACATAACCCTGTCTTCTCTTGTCTCTCTTGCGTACCGGGCACTGGTAGTCTAAATCCTCCATGGACCTGAAGAAGTCCAGGCTCTTGGCAGCGCTGAGTTTGCCTTGCTCCACAGTTGTGGTGCTCAGAGAGTCCAGGATTTCCTCCAGCAGGTTCATCTGGCCGGAGCGGGAGGAGTCGACGTCGAGCTCCAGGGAGTAGGAGTCGTCGCTGTCCCCGATGTACGAAGGGACATCCCCGCTGTCCTCTGAGGAGATTCTGAGACAGGCGGAGTCAAACAGTGATTCATGGATTGTTTCATAAGGTAACAGTTTTTCCAAAAGTAATATTTTTATGTATATAGCATTTCATAGTGAATATCAGTGAGAACAAGTAAGAATTACGCTGCGATATCCAGTTTCTTTGAAAAGAGTTTGAGTGACACTTCAGTCAATTTAAGCTGTTACCAAATATGTCCACCTGGGGGCAGTATTATCATGGATAAAAAAAAAAGATTGAATGTGCTCAGATAAAGTGAATTTTAACCTGCTTTTCCTTTTTTTTAAATGAATCAGCCAGCCAGCTAAAGTTCCAATATCTGGACAAAACATACTTGAAACAAAATGAGAATGGCCAAAATTTTGCGATCATGAAAATATGAGTACTTACTTGCTTGCAGTGTCCAGCTCATCATCATCGAGCCTGTAGCCAAAATCTCGAGGGCCCATGCTCATGGGATACTTGTTGAAGTTTTGCTGTTAATGAGAACAACACAGCAAGTGGATGTAGTTAGAAAAGCAAAGCATCACATGATAAAACGAGGAAAGTGGACCCAGGGGGGTTTCGCTTTAAGATACTAGGCTTCGTGATAAACATGGAGTCAGACAGAACGTGGTGTTCTGCTGAGGTACAGCGTTTCATTAAACAACGACCTGGAACCTGATAGAGAAAAGATGCAGGTCTGTGTCTGGTGGGTCCCCATAAGACACCAGCAGCAGCTTGTTTTAATGAGCCTGGACCCTTAGGGTTGAGACTAAATTTGTCAAATTTGGGTCTAGGGATAAAAATCTTTAACATCCCCTGCAGTATTTTATCAAACTCAGCATTATATGGGAGCTTAAAGCTACACACACACACTGTGAGCTAAGATATGGGTAGCGACATTAATCATTTGCGTTGTGACACCAGTGCATGTGATTGTATTTGTCATTGAGTGTTGAATGATCAGTGTGTACTGTAGTTGTCTCACACAGCTGGTTTAATAAGCCACCTGTGTACCATATTTAATGGGTGGGTTAAAGAAGAGACAGAAGCTTTACAGAGCAGGGCAGGATTCTCCCCATGGGAGCCCAAATCTGCCCCAGGCCACCTATTAACATGCCTTCCACTCTGACGCATATGTTCCTCTCTCACTGCATGCGCATGTTCGTTTATGTTAACAATATCTCTCACTTTCTAATTTACACTCTTTCCACTCTTGCCCATTTACCTTCTCACATATTGCTGCATACCCCCTGTGTCTTTTTTTGGGGGTAACATCTTTAAATTGCCATTCAGTCTCTTGTGTGTTGTGTGTACACAAACAAGCATTCATGTGGTACAGTTAGCGGGTTCCCCCTGTGTTTTTTTTTTACACTAGCTTGGCTCCACCTCTCTGCATTGTTCTCTATAAACTCACGTTAGCAGATTATCAAAGCACTACAGTGAGAAAAGGGCTCTTCACAACCCTAAAAGTGAGCGGAGAACGAGTGTGTGTTTAGGGAGTGAAGACTGTCGTGTTGGTGTGCTTGTGTTGTGGTTGTGATTTGTGAGACGCAAAAGGTGAAGAAAAGCAAGAAACTCTTGTTCTGAAAGGCAAACAAACTAAGAGCAGGATAACTAAGGAGGAAGGGAATTAATGAAAAGGGGAAGGAAGGAAATATTTAGAGGTGAGGAAAGATTCCTCAAAGCTCTAAAGAATGATGGGAATGGGGGAAGGGGGGCAGCATTGGACCCGTTAACCAAGCTGGTCTTGATTAGCCGACGCAGTGCCAGCCAGACAGGCGGAATGTAACGTGTGGCTGGCCTGGCCTCATTTAGGGCCTGTGTTCGGCCAGGGAAGACATACACACCCACATATACACACTCAGTCACATACGCACCCTATTACAAAAAAAACACAAAGAGTTAAAGTGCCATTTTCTCCATAAAAGTCAGCGGAGGAGATGTGTGCAGTAGCCACTTAAGCCTCTCAGCCATCGGGCTAAACATGAACACATGTGGTGGCACCGCTGATTGGCCAAGCCGCTCCCCTTCCATGGTAGCATGGAGCTATAATGAAAGAAATATCAGAGGGGCTCCAGCCTGGGATCCCTAAACAGCCTTTAATGGATTCCTGTGTCAGGGCAGTAAATCTGGGGCCAGGCCGGCGTGCCAGCCAGCCAGCCAAAGCGGGCCGGCAGAACGGAGATGCACCTGTGAGACACTTGGGGAGGGTGGGGTTGGGACACAAACACAAACACATGCACTGCGTGTTCATAATGCGTGTGGTTATTTAGCCATTATTTGTGCAAGAGAGCTGTGTTTAGGGAAGCAGGGCCTCTCTCTGCGTAGGTGTTTATTAAAGCAAGGTGACGCCAAACACAACCAGACACAGGTCATGAAGCCCGGCCCTCTGATCTCTGTTACAGCTCTGGTGCTGTCTACAAAAGAAAGTTCCATAGGGAGCCATAAATGGATGGCACCTCACTTCACGGCTTTATCAATTTGTCATTCCCTCTCTTCACTGTGACCCTTGAGTGCAGCAGTTAAGATTAGACTATTTACAACAACCAAACATTTTACGATAGAAGGAATGGGTTTATCACACTTTTATTTTTTAACGGCCAACATACTGCATTCCTTTGACTGGTAATGTGAGATACAAAGTATGCTTTTGTTAGTCACTTGAACATAATATTTCTGCCCTCGCTGTCGAAATCATCAGCATCAGTTAAATCTGAGATCTAAAATTAGATGTACTGTATGTCAATGTAAAAAAACAACAACAAAAATATATAGAGACTCTTCAAATGTGCGATGAGATATTCTCAACCAAAGCTGTGACAGCTCTGCCGCCATCCCATACCTCCTCAGGCCTGACAGGACAGGGGAAAGCATAAAATAGCAGAACAACAGATTATCATACTGCTCCTTCATTAGCTTCTCGCTGTCGGCTAATGGGAAGCTAAAAGGTGAAAATTTAAAAAGTGATTCTCCCCTCTCTGCCTCCCTGTCTCCCATTTCCTCCCTCCATCACTCTGCTGTCAGCGACAGATGTCACTGTTTCTGTCTGTCTCGCTCTCGCCTCCCTTCCTCTCCAGCACAACGGTGACTGTACGATCTGACTCGTTCGCTCCCTGCAGGAGGAGATACAGCAGAGGAGTCACGGAAATAATAAGAAGGATCAGGTTGTTTCAGTAAAACTAGCTCAATGAAGTCTTTTGGAAGAGAGAGAACAGCCATGTGTTAAATCAAGGATACGATTTTACATCTGAGCTTCTCTTTACAGTGTTGTTTTCTTTTTTTTACCCCGAGGATAACATTTCTTAATAATTTTTACAGTATTTTGTAAAGTATTTTTGTATCTTTTTTTCCTTTGATCCGAGTTTCTGAGTACCTGGCTTAAGAAATGAAATAATCCTGATCTCCACTAGTTTAGGCTTCAGACTTTAAAAGCCACACATCCACTGATAAGCCTTTACAGTCATGGATTGTGAGCAAATGATGGTAGAATGATTAACTTATCCTTTACTCTAACCCTTTATATCTTGGCATTGCTATAAGCAAAGTAATTAAATATATCTAAAGGGCCTCAGATTTTATACAACAAATGACATTTAGTTTCTGTGGTTATGAGGGGAAAGTAGTCATCACCATCTACTTTAGTAGCTGCATTTGGAGAAACAAACTTTCCCCTCCTCTTCTCTTCCTTCCCTGCATGACCGGTTAAGCGGAACAAGTATGCCCATCTGTGACGGGGCCAAACGCTAGCGGACTTTAATAGCCAGTCTTACATTATACATTTCATATGGTATTTCTGAGTGGGCACTGATCTCACTGCTTGGCAGTGTACGTAAAGAGATGCCGGTAAAATGCAAACAAACCTTGGGGAGAGGCAGAGCCTTTGCAGAAGTACGGCCAAGTCTGTTTAAGAGCTGCTCACTCCAAAAGAAAAAAAGAAATAAAAAAGAAAAACAGCATTTGAGACAAGATCCACTGCTTGTCTTTCCAACTGGCTGTTGCTAAAAGCCCACTTTCCTTTTGCTTAAAAAGGAGGCATATAAAAGAAGGAAAGTGTGCATTATGCTCATTCTGTTGGACTGAACTCATCCAGTTATCACCTGGTATCTTTCTGTGAATGGGTGCAGTGCAGTACTATGAAGGTGCCAGGAGATGGCACTTTGGGTTCAGCGAGGAAGTCAGTTGGTCTCTGAAGTGGGGAGAAACTAAATGAAGTGGAGCCTACAAACACATACAAATAACCATGCACACACACGCACACGCACACAAACACAAACACAATGGAAAGCGCCACCGCATTGTAATGCATTCTAACTATTCATCTAACAATATTAATCTTATAATACATATTATGAGCATATTTGAGCTATTTTCCATTTACAATAACATTGAAAATGGAATTATTATGAATTATAAAACACACACACACACAGCTCTATAATCTACAGTACATGAA
The DNA here is from genome assembly GCA_038501785.1 of Myoxocephalus aenaeus. Taxonomy (NCBI): domain Eukaryota; kingdom Metazoa; phylum Chordata; class Actinopteri; order Perciformes; family Cottidae; genus Myoxocephalus; species Myoxocephalus aenaeus. The sequence continues at coordinate 481,922 of JBAMJR010000011.1, forward strand.
TAGGCTGTGAAATAGTTATTAGCTATTCAGTTTAATCAGAAAGTATTGCTTTAGCATATTGTTCATATTATAGCATTTTCAATCATATACTGAATATAACACACACACACACACACACACACACACACACACACACACACACACACACACACTGTCTATGTAAGGCTTTATGAGCAATATTTCAAGTTAAGTGTTATTGTACTAAAATACATATTATTAGTATAAGCATGTTTAAACTCAAAGACAGATTATCCTGAAATCATGACCACACAAATACAGTGCACGTGTGTTTTCACTGGCCATGAACACATGATCGAGCACAAACACATCCACCTATGCACATGCACATGCACACTCGCACACACATGCACACGCTCACGCACACTGAAGTATCCATGTGACTTTGTTCCTCTGTTATACATCTTTGTCAGCTCCCTGTCCCCCTCCACACTAAGCGATGTGGTGTTTTTTCCGGGCTGGCACCTCTCCTGCCTCACCAGGTGAAGAGTCCAGAGCCCGAGGCTGAGCCCGGACACAGGCCTGCTGGCTGTCATCGTCCATAACACCGTCCCAACCTCTACTCTCCTCTGCTCTCTCAACGGCTTCTGCAACCTGAGGCAAACTGCTAAACGCATGCGTGTTTGTGTACATGCAGTACAAACACAGTCCAAACCATGCTCATGTATAAAAGGGCCGATGTTCAGACACACACTCTGTTTGTAGATACTCACAGCACAATACCACATAAACACACACACACACACACACACACACACACACACACACACACACACACACACACACACACACACACACACACACACACACACGCACGCACACACACACACACCTGATATCCAGAATTTAAAAAACAGATGTGGCACTTACACAGAAAACCATACAGGAGCCCGAACAATGGTTGTTGTTTGTTGTATCAGACAAGGAGTCAGCAGTCCAATTCAGTCTTGTTTTTGTCAAACGAAAGGATTACTCCTACATTCTTAATCAACAAGCTCACCAAACACTGAGAATCACCCACATTGCCAGATACGGCTGAAATATGTGCGCAAATGACAGCAGCACTTTCACTTTGGTACATGTGTTGGCTGATCAAATAGAATATGAATTTCATAACTCTGATTATTTTTGCTATGATTAATTAAAAGAAAGCTACTCCAGGATCATTCATTTCATTTCAAGGACAAACCTAGAGAAGTTTGCAAAAAAAAAGAAGGATGAATGATAAAAATGTTTCAGGCTTCTTCTTTCATACAGGAAGATGGAATGTCTTTAATCAGATCACATATTTGGACCGCCAGATGACAAAATGTTTCTGAATGTTTATATTAGCAGGTGAATGAGCCTTTGTTGGTCACTGGGTCAGAGGTATGGATGTGTGAAAAAGACATGGGAGTGGATTTTTGAGTGTTTGTACTGGAGCTAAAGACACAATGCAAAACTGTGTCTTAAAGGCAAAAAAATATTTAAAAGAAAATCTGTCTATGAAGTCAGTGTTCTTTCAGTTAGGCATGAATACTGTTCAAGAAGACGCGTCATTGAACTATCTTTAATATACTTGCCAGTTTATTAGGCACACCTACAGTAGCTAAACCGAATGAAGGATGTGTTTCTAAAAATGAGTCTACGGTCTCTAATAAAATTAGGGTAGTGTCCATTCAAGAAAAGTAAGATATTTTCTTTTAGGAATATAATATTTAAGGATTGAAAAATGAATTGTATTGTTGAGATTGAATGGATAAAGACAGGACGAGAGACAGAGGAACATATTTTAAGGAATGAGCTGTGAGGGTTGGTACTGGTATAGGTGTGTCTGTGTGTGGGCACAAGAGGCAGGGCAGGTATGAAGGGGTAAAGGGAGGTTTTCAATTTTTTCCCTTTACTTAACCTTTATTTAACCAGGTTGGTCCCATTGAGAGCAGTTGAACACCTAGTCAACACAGTTGTGGGCAGGATACAGGGTCAAGATTTCATGGGCAGCAATTTAATAATAAAACTGATAGAAGGGAAGGAGAAGGAAAGATAAGAAGGGGGTAAGAGCAATAGGTTTATTTTCCTCCAAGATTCTTTTGAACCGTAACTGAAACGTATAAACGGTGTGCTTTAAAACAGTCAGGTGAAAGCTAATAAATGGCTAACATTAAGAAAAAGAAGAAAAAAATTTGTCTATTTTTAATTCTGTACTTGATAAATTATTTTCCAGTGGAAATACCACTGGAACAAAAAACATTCTTTCTGAACTGGACATAAACAGCTTTTTTGAAATAATGTTATTTTTTGAGTTTTTAAGTAATATGTTTAAGGACATAAACCAAGCTAATACGACTATCTTGGAAAAACAACAAAACATTGAAAGAGCCAACTATTTTCAGTACAGTGAACTGTTTTGAAGAGTTTCAATCTTTCAGGGGTTACTGCACACTGACGGGCCATAAATTATCAAAGCTTTCTTGGCTTCTCAATTTTTCAGTTGACAGAAAAAAATCTGTGGATGTCAGAGTGCGCTCTCCTACTGGGGTTTGTCTTTAATGTGTAGGCGTCCGGGAAACATACTCGTAAACTCTACTTTAGCTCAAAGATAGAAGTAAATTTATAAAGTTAACGTGAAAAGAGAAGACTGGGAAGAGCATTGTGTATGGCTGAAGATAAACTGTGTGTATATATATATATATATATATATATATATATATATATATATATATATAAAAACACAAACACACAAAATCCGTGCTGTGGCACATGTGTCCTGTGTGTCCCTCCTCCAGTGGTCTCCAGGGACCCGTTACTGTGGCAATGAACAGGCCTCAATGGCAAGGACAGGGGTGTGATAGTGTGTATATCCTGAATACGGTGTGTATGCATGTTTGTGGGTGTGTGCGCACATCAATTGCATGTTAACTGTTAATCTGTGTGTGTGTCGGGCTGGCCCGTCTTTGTGTGTGCACTGGCTGGGGGAGGGTGTCCGAGGAGCCCTTTAGAAAAGCCCTAATTGCCGTTCCTCTCCTCTCCCCGGCCGTCACACCTTCCTCTGCGCAAAGACTTCCCAGTCTCATCACACACACACACACACACACACACACGCACACACACGCACACACACACACACACACACACACACACACACACACACACACACACACACACACACACACACACACACACACAGCTAATTAGAGATGGCACAACCTCTTCTAATCAAACTCATACATGAATGTGACTAAAATGTCAGTGTGTTGTTGTTTTTTAAGACCGAATTGTGAGTCCACTTTTCATTTAGCCAGAATAAGTGGGAAAGCTCCAGCTGAGAGTACAGAGGTAGATATTAGGTGGGAGATTTAACTAGCAACCTGGGGCTGTATGCATGTGCTTAATACTATACTTAATTTAACTTATTTCAATTACATTAAACTAAACTTCCTACACCAAGAACTACATGTGCACATTTTCACTCACACTACAGTCTCTTCTCATTTTCTAACGATTTTACCTGGTAGATTTATTGATGAATGTGTATTTTGTGAGTGTGCATGTGCTTGCAAAGACACAAACACACACACACAAAAAAAGAAAAAAAAGAAGTGCTATCCACTTATAGGGCACAAGCAAATTCTTCAGAGGAAATGCTGACCAGCAGATGAGTTGATTCTACTGTCCATGCTGTTCAGAGAAAAATACTGAATGTACAACATGAGCGCGTTGAAAGCCAAAAAATGCTTATCGTTACATTTGGCACCCTACAAACTACTGTACTTCCAAGAGCTGTTTCAAGAGAGAGCGAAAGCAGGGGGAGAAAGAGAGTGAGGAGGATGGATTAAGAACAAGAGAGAAGGGGATGGAGAGAGAAAGAAAGAAAGAAAGAAAGAAAGAAAGAAAGAAAGAAAGAAAGAAAGAAATGAGAACAAAAAGTGGACGGAAAGAGCACAGAAGTGGAAGACCGCATCCATGTCGATCAAGAGAAAACTGAGCTCTCGTATGATCAGTCGGTGTACATGTAGTTAACTTATTTACTGATGTGCATCTGTGTGTGTGTGTGTCATACCCGTCTCATCTTCTGCAGTCTCCTTGGAGACAGACTCTTGGTGCTGGTGGGAGAACCCTCACAGACCATCACCCCCTCTTCCTCTTCTTCCTGAGAGAGAAATGAAATGAATGTGAATCTAAAACGATCGGTGTTGTATATGAACGAAAGTCACTAAGTATGTGGAATTTGTTGGTTGGAGAATAATGTGTTTTTGCATTCAAACCACATCACATTTAATGTATTACTTCCTCGTTTAAGTAAATCCATTTTAAGAAGTTGCTGAACTAAAGCAATGATGCTCTTTGTACAGTTTGTTGTTGTAAAAGTTAATGGATTAGTCTGGTGATAGTCTATATTTTCTTACTACCAACAACTCCTGTGAAAATATGTATTGATCATACTAATAAGTATTGTGTATCTGTACCATAGATCCAAAGAAAAATATTAAACACACCACCCTGTTACTGCAAATACTCGAGAGCGCACCAAAATCTGCCCCTAAAAATAGTCCCTTACAAATTTGTTGGGTTTGGATTATGTTTGCTAAGAGCTACAGTGCCCATCTGTCTCAGTAAATCACTGAACAAATTAAAGTACATACTCATGACCCGTCTTTCAAAAGAAAGATCTTCAGGAGGAATAAATTAGTTTGGGTCTCTGAGTCACGGACATGGTATTGAAGTTGGAAAACATAGAGAGAAAAAGTAACACATTGTTGGTTTTGGTCTTTTCATGGAAATTTGGGATAACAGTGCATACATTTATTATCACCAGCCTAATCCTTTAAAATGTTCTCTACAAGGGTTTAACAATTACATTCAAGGTAACCACCACTGATGAGCTTAATTTCAATATGTTTGTGCATTGGGGTCCTTGTTTAGACATCTATGGCTGGCAGCAACATAAATGCACTGCAGATTAAGTGTGATCCTGGGAAAGTCTAATTAATTAATTTGTGTATTTGAGAATTAATTTATGAACGCGAAGGAAATATGTTTAACCTCAAATCAAATAGATTTCAAAACCTCTATTTTCCTCTACAGTGTGTGTGTGTGTGTGTGTGTGTGTGTGTGTGTGTGTGTGCGTGTGTGTGTGTGTGTACACACATGCAGAACACTGCAAACTCCTCATGCTCTTCATCGGTGCCCTCTCTGCACAGTTTCCCACTGACAGATCAAACCGCTATTGCCTTATCAAATCCATCAGGCTTATGGAAACATACACCTCGTTACATTAGCTTTGAGGAAATCACAGGCTCACTGATGAAATATGCAGACAATAAAAGAGAAAGAGGGGCCGGGGCTCGGATGACATGACAGGCCATAGCCAGAGGGGCGTTGGTTAAAAATGTACAGCCCTGAACAAAGCGCTAAGCAGGCTTCAACAGTCATTAAAGGGCCCAGCGTCAGAATCACGCACTCCATGTAAAGCAGCCTTCCTGTCTGTTTCTATGAGGGGAGGGGTGGTGTTACTGCATCTGTGTGCCTCAGAACAGAATCATGTGTGCACACATCATTTCTACAAGCGTGTGCATGTATGTCAGGGAGGTGTGAAGGTCCGTGCTGCTCACCCTCGCTTTAAGCCTGCCCTTAATGTCTCGGATGCCCCTCTTCGCATGACTCTTGGCCTAGGAGGAAAAACAACACAAATGCACATGCACACGAACGCACCCACACACACACACACAGATTACTAATCAAAACATGTTTCATTAACATTCTGTTCTGGTTTCGTGTAACATCACAAAAAGCTTTGATCCCTGTGGCAAAAACACAGAGACAAAAGGCGGGATAAGAGAGCCTCGCACACTAACAGAAGGCGATAACATGAAAGGGCCCCCTGACCACCTATTGTACGGCACATGACGACACGCGACTGCTCATCAAACACAGACTACAATACTACAATTCCTTCCACTGTCAATTACTAAACAGACAGCTTTTTTAATTAATTTGTTGAATATTTAGGCAAACTGATTCATTTTTACAAAACAACCTGCAAAATGTCTATTTCAGGGGAGTTTTAAGGACTCAATGTTTCAAGTTATGTACATAGAGAAGAAACATTACATTGCATTAAGCTACATTCATTTGACCGTTTTGAAGAAGAACGTACTTTAGTCACAGCTGTGTTGATAAGTGCTCCTCCTCTCTGGAATAGACACAGAACATTATTAGTAAGTCACTTTGGGTGAGTTTCCACACATACAGATATTTTTAAATGATCAAATATTCATATTATCTACACAGCATGCAATCATATCGTGGTTATCGAATTTCAGTATGAATGACTAAGAGCAAGCTGTATTGCAGTTAGATTTTTGCATCCATTTTTGTCATACTGTGAAGTACAGTATCAATATCGTGAGAATTATTTCTACCATATCATTTGACTCCCACAGTAGTCACAAATGACTCATTTTCAATTTCAAACACAACCAAAACTCCCTGTGCAGCTGTAAATAATATTGTAATGCAACTTCCATAAACAACCGGTGACACCAGGCAAAGTATCATATCGCTGAGCCATGATAAACTGCATGATTCAAAGCATTCAGGAGGTTTTTATTTAGAAGCAGCCTAAAACAGCGATGGAAGGGACTGTGCGTGATTGATTTCTACTTTGAGTTCTGCAGACTGACATTATGGCACCCAATATCTCTCGGTGCCTGTCTTCTTTTCTCTCTCTCAGAGTTGCTGCATCTCTCCTCTGGCGTCTCGCTCTTTTTCTCTGTTTGGTCTTTAGTGTAAGCACAAAGCGTCGGCTAAACGGCTAAACAGAGTAAATGGCAGACAGCGTTTCAGAAGTCGGCAAAGGGAGAGGAGGAGAGAGGCCGAGGTGAAGGCCCCTCTTATAGATCCCTGTCAGTCAGGAAATGTGAACTTTAACAAATCTTTGAAGAGCACTCTAGAGAACTAATTCAGCCTTAGCTGACGGCGTGGGGGGAGAGGAAGGGGGGAGAGAGATACTCTGTGTGAGAGAGAGAGAGAGAGAGAGAGAGAGAGAGAGAGACAGAGAGGGGGGGGGGGGGCTGTGACAGAGATGAAAAGAGGGAGAAAGAGAAAGGAAGAGAAAGAGAGGGAGAGATAAGGGAAGAAAAGAAGAGGGGAAAGGAGACAGGAGATGAAGAAGGAGGGAGAGATCTATGTTCTTGGGTCGGTTCAGCGGAGTAACGCCTGTGTTTGCTGCCAGATCAACATGTCATGTCGGAGGACGTCTTGTCACGTCAAATCACTTCTGTCTCCCTCCCCGTCTGTCTGTCTCCACTGTCCTGCTGCACGCGCCGCTTCACACACCAAACTGCTCTCAAGCTGGGTCTGTACATCCAGGCAGCCCCTTCATTCCAAAGGCAACACCAGGACTTCAAACACTGAGTCGTGTCAATCACACTTTCAATTAAATATAACTCGGGAATGAAATGAGTGAAACATTAAAAAAAGCCACAGATAAAAGCATTTAGATACGATATGCGGGACATTCTGTGAATACCTTCACAGTGTGCATCCATTGCTGGTAAGATTTTGAATTACCTGGAGGGATGTATAAAACACAGAGAACATGAATTAATAATTTTGCACTCGATAGCATTGTATTAACATTGCAAAGCAAAGGTAACTATGTATTACACTGTGACACATTGGCTCATAGCTACACACACTCGCACATTACTGAGCATTTACACTATTCTATATTGAACAAACCTATGTTTGTTCAATATAGAATAGTGTAAATGCTCAGTAATGTGCGAGTGTGTGTAACGGCATCAGGTAATGTGGTTGTTTAAAATGGTTGAATATATACACAATATAAGGCTTTAGAATTTGTTTTCTTCTTCTGTCCATTTTGTTATACAATCAATGATAAATACTGTTGAATGTAACATTAACTGCTTTAAAGGAGATTGTTCTCTGGTGTCCGGGGCTCTGAGATGTTTAGAGAACAGAATTACAGACGACAGTGTGTGTTTGGGATCCGAATTCAAAAGCCCAATAATATGATGGATATTTAGCTGTAACATCTGGATGTCATGTCTTTGTTCTTGTCGTGTAAATAAGACTCAAACCTGAAGTGATGTGATGAACATGATATAATTTGTGTGAGCGCTCCTCTGGGATCTCAGTCTCCACATGTAACAATGCTCAATCCTGCCAAACCATCACTAATTATTTCATCAATCTTCTTTTGTCACATTCAATCAGATTACCAAGTAACCTTTGTATCAGTTCCAATTTATGTTTTTTTTTTATGTCATTTTTTTTTTTTTAAACCAATTTACCACAAGAGGCTTTTTAACAGTTTTAAGAATGGCCAAGAGTCACTAGAAGTCATTTTTGTTGTAGTTTTTAAATTGATAACAATTATATTCTGTTCTTCCAAAGACAATATAGATCATTATTGCATTAGTATTTGAAAGTGCCTTATGTGATCAAAGGTGTGTTCATGAGATATTTAACACCACCTTCAAACGTGACTCAAATAATAAGAAGTTCAGGAACAGAAATGTTATTAAATGTATACTTGGACACTGCAGTGTACTATATAACTACCAGCTATGTAATTGGTCTATCAATGTTTTAATAGACTTTTTGTTCTTTCAATTGTTTTAGAGTTTTAAGAGCAAGATACATTCTATTTGGGGAGTGAAAGGCTCTGAATGCCTTTGCTTTTAATTTTCTTAACTTGAAAGATTTCTCCTTTTGTTCACTGCTTCTACTGTGCATCTCACTATAACACAATAACTACAGCATGACATATGGTAAATAAATATAATGTGGCTAATTGATGGACAGGTATAGCACTACTCACTTCCACAGAAGCCCCCCTCTGTGATCTCCTCTTCAAACACGTCGGAGAAGCCGCGGCCTGCGTTCAATTTGGCCAGCCGTCCGTCGATGAACTGCAACCATAAATTACAAGGTGCTTATTAAGGAAGGGAGGGGGCGGTGGTGGTGGACACACTTAAACAGATACAACACATATACACACAGATTCAAACACTCGGGCCGCAGTGGGGTGTTATTAATCCTACCTGACAGAAACTACATCCCAAGATTAGGTGGGTTGCAGGTAATAAGGATTTGGTAATGTGGAGCAGGTGAGGGATTAGAGCAGCAGACTACATGCTGCACACTGTCTGAGACATGAGGAAGTTTCATTTCCTCCCTTTGTAACATGGAGCGCATAAAACTCCATCTCATAAATATTGACCGAACAGTCAAGACAGCTACACATTTCATGAGCGCAGACAAACTCACGTAAATATGTTATGCAAATACAAGCAGTCTCACACGTACCTCAACAGTTGTGATTAAAACAATAAAAAATTAACGGCATTCTTTAGACATTAAAGCAATATCTAGTTTTATAGGCCACGACCAAATAAAACCAGGGATTAGAGGGGAGGGATAGAGTAAAAAAGAAAAGAAAATGGTGTCAATAAATATTTTTAAACACATTTCTTATCATTTTGGCCTCTTATAAGAGCTCTGGTGCCTCTTCCATGCAGTTTCCAGGCCCGTCATCGTTTTTGCAGAAAAAAAATCTAACTGTATATCATCTTTCTAAATACTGAACATGAAGAAAATCTTTAAAACAATTATGTGAATGTAGATCACTCAGTCACACATATGGTGCACTGTTTTCTATTAGCTAAATCGAACCACATTGACCCCCAAGTTACCGGTAGTTTCCTGTCCCATCACTTATAATATCAGCAAATCACTGGGTGAAAATAATACTTTCCAGTGAAATCCTTGGGCTAATCTTGGCAAGTTTCTGGTGTAAAACCAAAAAAAAACAAGCAGCTGCAGCTCTTTTATTTTATTTTCAAGATGTGGGGCCAAGATCCGCAGAAGTCATGAAAAAATTACTTTCTACCAGTTTCTGTGTGTATATTTCTTTTACTAAATCTTTCTGTATAACCTTAAACTCAAATCTATCTTTTTAACATCTTCAGTTTATCTGTGTAAAGGTGGGAGGGAAAACAATCAGTTATGGAGTCATTAAAATATAATTAGTATATATAAAGCCTTTGGATTTAAAACGTTAAGTAAATCAACACCTCCTACCTTTCAAGCACTATTTCGGGACACTATTCTTTGTAATACTTCAAAGCAACATATTGTCAGATCACTTCTTAACTGTGTCACTCCTACGCACACCTCTGTGACTGCGTCCAAAGTGTAACAACAGAGTAGGTTGTTTTAGGGCACGCGTCCTCGGGGACAGCCCGCTAACTAGCGACCGACACGGCCGCCCGCTCCTCTGGTCAGACTCATCATTAGATCATTTTAATGAGAGGTGAGACTGCAGGTTTCAACCACTGCTCCGCTGCTTGGCTGGCCCAATTAGTGCAGATAATCAACCCAAATCATCACCTCGGCAAAGTCTCCACTTATCTCCCCCCTCATCTCCCTCCACACACCCCGGCCAGATTACCTGCCTCACTGTGGGCCCTAATTGGACATTACTCAACAATGGCAGACTGTGATCACCACACACTCTCACACAGACACACAAACCAACACTTAAAAAAAAATAAAAAAAGACACTTGTTCATGCACTCGCGCACATACACAAACACAAGAACACAATGGCTAATTTTCTTTGTTTTGAAAGAGAGAGACCAAAACAAAAAACTCTGAAAGAATTCAAACAAAAAGTAGGAGACATTTAAATACATTATCTTTAACACTTTTTCAATGATTGTTAATCTAATGACATAAAAACAAATATGTTTATTATACTAATAATTTTTGACTTTTCCAATACAAACTCAAACCAATCTACGTGTGTAAATAAAAGTGCATTGCTCCATCTCTCCACTTCTACAGGTCATCTTGTTTCCATAGCTGTTGCAGCAGACCGTAGACCGTGAGAGTTATTCCATCTGGATACCAGCACATTGACTCACTCAGGGGTCGGTCACAGTGGTCGAGATTTATATAAACTCTGGAATTGTGGAGCCAGAAATTGGGATTAGGACTCTACAGGGGTTCATGAACAGAAATATACACAGGGAGCCTAGAGGAAATGTAATTTTTGAAACCTGGAATTAAAGCCCATAAACTGTGGATATTAAGGGACAGAGCGGAAATCATGTCACTCATAGGTTTCTGAAAGGAGGGTTTGAAGGTTGGATACTAAAGCATGGAAATCTAAATTTGGCCACAAGGAAGGAGGCCTGCAGAGCAAGTAGCAACCACTATCAGAGGCTGCGACGATTCGATAGGAAAAATATTTTGACATGATTATTTTCATTTTCATTGAAAAACAGGATTATGGTGTGATTTTTGTGGGGATCTGTACCAAACTGTATTTGAACAGATATTGCACCATTTTGTGATATCAATAAAAGTTAAATTAACTGCGCAGCCCTAGCTGGGAAGTATGACAAACACATTTTTAGGCCATGATATCTCTTAAAACAATTGATAATCTTCAAACTTGTCACAGAGACACACAAGAGGACTTCAAATAAACTATGAAGACTCCAATAAGTTGTAAAACTGTATAGTCAGAACTATCTGAAATGAATTATGTTCAGAGAGTGTTTGGAGCCAGCAGCGAGCAGCCATTAGCAGTGGTGCATTTTAAATCCTTTGCTTGGACATGGAGGAGGCAGCTTTTATCCATTACTCCTATGGGTTATAATAAAATGTAGTTTTCCAGTTTACTTTGACTGCTGTGATATGGAGAGGAAGGAGCAACTACATGATCAGATTTTAAATCTGATAATTTGGTTTTGCAAGGACACACCTTTTCCCCTTTCGATAAATGTCTCGGCATTCACACGCGGAGAATGACTGATGATTATGGATTGATGGGACGCACGTTGTCTACAGAGGGTCCTGGCAGTAAATTATCAGAGTACAAGTCTCCCGGCAGACTCAATAAAACTGTGGATGGCTTAGTTTTGTCAATAAGAGGAAGAGACTTCATTTTATCAGTCCAAGCTAGCACAATACACACACATGAATGTGTGCGCTCGTGAGTGTGTAGGAGCTGAGAATGGTTGATAGGAAGCAGGTTAACGCCGACAGGCTTTCCCCCGCATTCTTTTGGAAGACTTCTCCCACTTGTTCTGTTCTGAACAGAGATGGGCTGGTGGACAGAGCACACAGGAAACAGCAACCGAACAGAAGTGTGTTAGAAGGTGAAACTGTGACATTTTAAGAGGTGTGAATGTGTACATATATATTTTAGGGTTGGCTTCGTGTCTATATGTCATAGAGGCAAAAGATAAAAGGACTGTTGTTTCTGCTTTTTGTCCCCGAAGAACACAACTTAAATGCATTTGACATTTTCATGGTACTTCATAAGAAGGTGTTCTTAAGCAACATGTGACAATAATACATTTTAATATAGATATTGAAAGTAAGTGATGGCCCTAATGACATACGACAGCCCACAATAGTCTCTCTGTCTACGAGGCCACTCAGCTCGAAAAGTATTACTAATGTTTCACTGAATTTGCATAAAAACCTTCATGCTGTTCCATCTATAAAACTGAAATTACTTGTGAAGTAGAATAACTGCTTTACAAGGAATGAAAACAAAATCACCTGTAGAAAAGCAATTTCCTGCTGAAATGGTAACACCTCAAACTCAGGTAACACCTCGACATTATGCGTGTGTGCTTCACTGGGTGTGTAATGTGTGTTGTGGTCGACCAATTCCTATAATATGGTTTGAATTTGGCTCAAGTTTGACCCATTATTGTTGGCTTGTAGGCGACAGTGACAACTCCCACACTTTAAAGGCCATTGTGTGCAAGTGATTAGAAGATATATATATCATTCAATATATATTGTATTAGACATGTTGTTTCAGTCTAGTCTAGAACTAATAACTTTTGCTTGATAACTGAGAAATAAACCAGAAACTGTTAACTTCAAACTAGATAATAAACTAAACTTTTTTAAATGTAAGTAAAATGTTCATCCTTGTTCCTTTTGTAATATCAGTATTGCATTTGGGGATTTTACTCTATTTTCATTATTTATATTACATATTTATATATGCATATATATATATACATATATTTGCATATTCAATAATAATATTAATAATAATATTAATAATATTTGCAATTAAATTAATATTTGCAATTAAATTGTATACTAATAAGACAGTCTTACTTTCAGGCCTGTAAATAATGTGCAATATACTGACAATGAGGACAATATATTGGAATTTAGGTGCAAAATAACACACTGGTATGAAAACAATCAATAACAAAACAAGGAGCAGAAGAAAGGGACAAAAATCTGAACTTTCGCAGTCCATGAGTGTGTACTTGAGTATATAAAAATGAATGTGTGCATGTGTGTGGCCATGCAAGTTGAGCATTGTTTGCGTGTTTGAGAGCGGATGTGGGTCATGGCCAGAGCAGAGCTCGAGCGGACCGCTGGCCTCTCTCACTTTAGTCGAAAGAGGAGTGGAGGAGATAAGCTCACCCCATCCACCGTGCTAGAGAGGAGGAGGAGGAGATAAGGGCCGGTTTCCCAATGCTACCGCTGAGGCAGGAGCCAGCCCGGGAGGATGCTTTGAACTGCTGCTCGCTATCTGCTCTGCCTGGGAAAATTATAGATGGGGCAGAATGTCCAGAGAAACAAAAGGCTGATTGAGGACTGCTGTGCTGCAACTCTCGGGGGTAAATCACACTACTATCACGGGTCAGAGAGCACACAAAAAGATTCAAGGGTTTAGAGGAAATTTTCTTCGGAGCCAGAGGTGTCTCTCCACTCAGCTCTGGCTCGGCTAAGTTTAGGATTGCTGAAGGGATTTTTTTTTGGGGGGGGGGGGGGGGGGACATATTAAGTATACATGAGTGATTTTAAGGGGAACTCATGTAACCACACATAAATAAAGGATACCTGCTCACACGCTCACAAACACACACATACACACTACATACACTGTACATAAATACAATCATGAACACAGTGGAGTTGATGGTTATGTTACTTGTGGTGGATTTTACATTTTCTAAGGACATAGTTCAAACGTAGGCAATTTTTTTGGGGGATATTTTACAGGCATGTGCATGCATGTGAAAGACAGAATACAATCTTGATTTTGTCCAGTAAAATACATATAACAGGCTTGACTTATCATAGTTTTGTTTGTACACCATGCAAAATTGAGCAAACAGAGAGACATTAAGAAATAACATCAGTGTTTTGAGAGATAACCACAGTAAACAGTTTCAAGGGGTCAATAACCGTCTATAATCCCAGGCCTCTCTCTTCTCCTCACGCTGTCAACTCAACTATCAAGACACTAAATGCTAACTTTGCAGAGCAAGTGGTGCTGGGAGACAACTGTAAGAATAAATATGTTTACCCTTCTAAATAAAAGATCTGCTCAAAAAATAAACAGCTCAACAATAAACACTGATGGGAGAGGACAGAATAAACTTCCATATGAACACTCTTTTTAAATGTATGCTTGCCTATAGAGGATGGGATAGGGTCAATGTACCTATGTACATGACAATATATTATACAATTTTGATCTAAGGAGGATTAAAGATACTGTATTGATGCATAAAGTTAAATATGATGTCCGCAATTTAAACTATTTTTCTATAGTCAGATAGATTTTACTTGTCAGACAGACAGACAGAATCTCAAAAACAGATGTGGTTTGTACCTGTTTGAAGAGCTGCAGGTTGACGGCCATTGAAAGGAAGTTCCTCATGGTGCTCGATCGATGGTTCACAAAGCTCTCCTCACAGAAAGTGATTGGCTCCCCCTGAGGAGTTCACAGCGATATTATTGAAAAAAATTACAATCATAATACAAAAAATATACTTATTCATTTTTGGCTCACTGTTCTTTGTACCAATCTGTTTATCGCCATGTTTACTTGAGCCACAGGAAACAAAGGCAGATGTGTGTGTTGCCTTGAAAGGCAAGCGGTCTAAACTAAACAATGTTGTTGACAATATGATTTCCAGAACGAAGAAGATCACATCATTGTTATTGTCATTATGCACTGTAAAAAGTGTTCTAAAACCAAGGACTATTTCAACTGATTTCTTCATTAGCGAGTTAACTGGGCCTAAAAAAATTGAAAAAATGTCAAAACGAGAGACAGAAAGGAAAGAGGAAGAATCAAGAAAGATAAGGAAGAGTATTAACAAAAGAAAGGAGAAAAAAACAGTCCCTTTTAAACAGTTCCCCTGGACCAGAAGACTGGGTCCCAGTAAACTCCCCAGTAGTCCACATGAACACATCATCACATTATTACTATTTCTTACATCATGTCTGTTGGCCTGTGAGCTATAGACATGGAGGATGACAACAGAACCACTGCGGGCCAATCACACGCAGCCCTACAGTCATTTCCAATTCATGTTTTTTCATAATTAACATAATTCTCACATATTTCAATGATGCTCTAAATTCTTCTAGTGTTAAACAATGTGCTTTGTCTGTTCTAGGCTACAAGCACAGTGTGGCACATAAAAACAACTTAACAACACTAGAGACTAACTACATTTTCGAGGATGGGCGGATGATACCAGTGGCCCAAATTACATCACAGGAATACTGCTCCACTTACATCACTAAAAGTTTCTAAGGCTTATTCGCTCATAAAGCCGAGTTGAAAGTAGCTTGTTGTAGTTTAATCAGCTTGCAGTTTCCATCTGGCTGCTACAGCCTCCGACCATACTGCAGCTAACAAAACTGAATAGCATGGCGAGACTAACAACTAATTGCTACTGAAAAAAGTCAACTTTAAGACTGGGTCTGTGTACAAATCACTATCCAACAAAATCCTTTGTACACACCAAAGGAAAGGAGAGCCATATTCATTGTATCTATTTTAAGAGGGTCACCATGGTTGTCTAGGACAAGAAAGACTATGACAACTTCCAGTTAAAGTGTAAAATATGTCTACACTGTATGTAGCCAGCCAATACAGTTGATTTAGTGAGACACAGTTAATTTAGAGAAACCGCATGAGGCTTGAAAAGAGAGGGCCATACATGCTCACATCTGGTACCTTCATAGGAGAAACCAGGCTTTTGCTGCTAGGGGATCGGATCTACCTCGACAGGGTGAAGGGATGATGGCCAATTGTTTTTTTCTCCAATGACCAGGTGATTTTAACTTTCTAACTTTTTAAAGATGTTATGAAGAATAATCGAAAGAATCTGTGCAGTTATAGATGTTTCTGGTGGAGCGCCATGCACGCCTGATGAGCCCCGTTAATCAGCACGAGTGAAGAGTGATTTTTAAATGCTTTATTAGATACCAGTTTGCCATTCTTTTGTTATTGTAGTGATACAAATGTAATTTATGGTGCCGTTACAGCTCCGTTAATACAGGAGCGAGCCTCGCCGCAGATAGCGGGAGACAATTCTTTGGCCGAAGTGAACATGTTGTTCGGGCTAAACGCCAACTAATATGAATTGTAGCAGAAAATTGTGTTTCCTAAAAACATGACATACTTTACTTCCATACATTTTGACTTTTGGACTGTGGACACACAATTACAGCGACAAGGAGCTGTGTCACACGCTGTAAAGAGAGAGGGGAAGAGTAGGTGGACCATTGCACAAAATGTTTTTTAACTTTTTTTAACTAGATTGTCCTTCATATGCGGAAGCATAAGAAACACATTTTAAAGCACTCATGACATGGAATTGTTTATTTATTTGGCCATAGAAAATACAATCTGTGAAGACAGCTACAAGATTATCTATGTTTCATGTTTGACATCAACCTATTAAGTGTATGTATGTTTATATGTATGTTTATATATATATATATATATATATATATATATATATATATACACATATATATATATATATACACATACATATATATATATATATAAATAAAGCATCAAGGCAGCCATTACATAGAAACAATTCTACAAAAAAAGAAACTCATCCTGCAGCAGATGTGTTCAACATGCCAAAACAAGTGGGCAGTTTTCTCTGCGGATGAATGATCAGATCTCGGGGAACTGAAGTCGCAGTAAGCTTTCAGGAAATCGATTAAAATTACAAT
Source organism: Myoxocephalus aenaeus (assembly GCA_038501785.1). Lineage (NCBI taxonomy): Eukaryota > Metazoa > Chordata > Actinopteri > Perciformes > Cottidae > Myoxocephalus > Myoxocephalus aenaeus. Next base: position 498,992 of record JBAMJR010000011.1, read on the forward strand.
GTAATTTTCTTTGATAGAGTTTAACTGTGGACACTGCTATATCTATGTGCTTCCGTGTTTATTGTAGATTTGAGCACATGTGTAGACATTTTTATTGGACTGTTAAGTCTGTATTGTTTTTTAAAGAGATGATGTTGAAATATGATGTTAATTAATGTGTAAACATTGTTTCAAGTGGATTTAATAATTAAACAGAGTATTGGTATTCATTGATATTTTATTTGAATGACTAGAAACGGCTTCTTTCAATTTAAGACTGAAATTCAAAATATTCTTTAGAATACATGATCACCGCAGTTCATGCTTTTAGGGTTTTTACTCTGTTTCACGTGTCAATTTCATGTGAAACATCTTGTTTCTGTATTTCCATGTTATATTTAATCTGTTTATTGAATAAGTTGCACCTTGATGTAGACCTGCATGTTCTTGTGCAGGACTCCTACTGTATGTGGACACATTCGATAGATATTCTATACATGCCAATAGGCTTTGTGGAAGATTGTGTCTAAAACATCTTGACTGCTTTTAAACATGTGATACCTCAGTGTTCACACCTGGTTGGATCACATTAATTGATTACATGCCTATTTGAGCAGAATGTTGGCTAATTCGGCCCCTAAATAGTACCGAACGCACGCCAATGGAATATGCGCACCCACCCACCCGACTTGGCTTCATCAATGGTGGTGAAAACTAATGGTGGTGAACTGCTGTTTCAGGTTCTTTTAGCCCGACATGTGTGTGCTGCTCTGAGTAGGCGAGAAGCACCTGCGAGAGAATCAACGTGAGCTGAAATTGATGACCTAAGAAATGGTGTTCTAATCAGCTGATTGCTTTTCAACTCATTATCATTTTCCAGTATTGTTTCATTTACAACTCAGCAAGACTCCAACCAAACATCCACACCCCTCCTTCTGTCGAGGCATATGGGCCTGTGAACCACAGCGCTCGGCTCAGCTTCGCCTGCGAAGATCTTTTCCTCAGCGCAGAACAATCACCAGCAGAGTGCTATTCCAAAAATATCAGAACGCAGGGAGCATCGTCAGTATCTTCATGCAAGCAGATGTGCAGTTTGTGCATGTTTATGTGTGTGTATGTATGTTAACGACACGCATCTTGAGCGTGGGTGAGCTGAGAGTTGACTGCATGTTGTGCTCGCACATACACTAACACACATATAACACTGAGTCTCAGTGCTTGTGTCAGAGGGGAGGCAGTTTGCGCATATACTGTCTGTATACAGAGAAAAGAGAGACAGCATCAATAATGTAGCATCTTGACTCCGGGAGTCCACAAAGTCCAATTAATCTCAAAGCCAAAGGAACAAAGGCTTCGCTATTTGACAAACAGGACATGCTGTAGTTTGCTCTGCTCTGACTCAGACTTGATAAGCAGAAAAGATCCAGAAAAGAAATGTTAGGGGGGCTTAGTAAAGAAGAGTAAAACACCAAAGGTGGCTAAAAGGGATCTTCAAAGGGAACGTCCTGACTCTTTTCAGCTCCTCTGACATTTCACTGCCTCAGACAGGCCCACCTTAGCTCTGCGCTCCAACTGAAAAACACACCTTTTACCTTCAGTCAAAACTGCCCCAGTCGAACCAGACTTCAGGGAAATTTGACTCAACTCACCGAAACTGAGATCGCTACTGCCTGCTACACAGTCTGACGAGCAAATATATTATATTCTTGTCTGTGAATATTTAACTATGCTTGTGAATAAAAATGTAATATATGGTTTATAGTTCATATTTTATCAATACATTTTCTTGTTTTTAAATGCAATGCAACAGAGCTTAGTTATTCATAAGTTTGTTTCCTGTCCCGCGCAAAGATTGTATGTATGAGATGAATATAAAGGGTCACTTCAGCCATATTATAAAAAGAGAACATTCATTGTCACTTAATTACCTTTAAATGCACACAGTGTGGGTTTTTAGACACATATCTCTGATTTCTACTGCCACCTCAATATAAAATATTTAATGGAATTTAATTTGGGGTCCTGTCGTTATTTTCTGATTTACCAGAGTACGGGAGACATTTTTTCTTGAATAAGCAGAAAGAAAATTCCATTTATGTCCATTGTATTTGGGACAGATAACTCCAAACATGGATTATCAAGACCACAACTCTCTGTATGGCTAGACACCTCAAGAGGAAAGTTAATGTTTTTTAGATAATTTGGGTAATAAGGTTAGCTCAAACACTGGATGTATGTATCACACTCTGGATTTGATCATAAACAAGCAAACATTCCAACATACATGATTTAAGAAAGTAAGGTTCTGATTTGACACTGCAATGCTATTCAACAAGATGACTGTCGACTAATGACTGTGGATCCTTACAGGTTTATATCTGAGGGCATCTCGGTAGCATCCAAACAGAGCGGCCTGCACTCTCAGGAAGGCCCTCGCCACGCCACTTCCTGTTGCCGTTGACTGCTTCTTCAGCTTGCTCTTCAGAGAGGACACCTGGTGCAAAAGAAAAGAGAGCGACAGAAAGTGAGGGAAAGAGAGAGAGAGAGAGAGAGAGGTGGGAGGGTGAAAAGGGAGAGATGGAGGGGTAAAAGTTAAATTATCACCTCTGAAATTGGTGGAGGAAACAGCTAGCCCATTCTGGGTGTGAAGTGTCACATTTGCAGGTCATCTCAAAATAGGAAAGAGAAGAAAAGGGAAAAGCTTCAGCCTTTCCTCCGAGCTTATCTGTTGTGCTGCTGAGAGCACCTGCTGCTTTGCTAATTGAGCAGAGGACGGGGGGCGTCGAGAGGGAGGGGACAGCAGAGAGGAAATGGAAACTCGCATCTTTGCTCTTCCACTCTCACCCACTCTCTCCCTCTCTCTCCATGCTGCCACCTCCACTCCTCCCCATCACCTTCTTGCTTTATCGCTTCTCCCTCCATTTCTTACTCGTCTACTCTTTCTTTCCAGTCCTCCTGCTGTCCCCTCCCCTGTTGGCTCTCCCGAACTCTCTCTAGGAAGGGACTCTTGACATAAAATGTCTTTAATTATTTCCCCCGCTCCTGGCCCTGTCTCCAGGACTCCAGGCGAGAGTGGAGGAGCAGCAGGCCCAAGCTTGTTTTAGGATGACAAAAGATTCACCCTGGCCAACGGGCCCTGGGGAGTCTTAGTAAGAAGTTGTCAAGAGGCTCTCCTCACCTGCTCAGCAGTAGTGTGACTGTGTTGTGGCAGAGCGAGGAGGAGGCAGCGATAGCGAGGGACTGCTGCTCTCTGTGTGGGCTGTGCCAGCGTAGCACAAAAGCACAACGTTTGATTGTGTTGCACAGGAGGTCTAGATTACTGTAGTACTGTTTGGTGTGTGCTGTTAGTAGTAGCATGGGCTTGATCACAATTTTAAAGGAAACCCTATTAATGTAACTTTCAGCTTCAGTAAGTGGACAAAAAAAAAGTAACATCCTCACTGAATAACTTTGCAATGTTGTATGTTTTATTTATACTGGCATATTATATTATGAGTTGAAATGCAACAATCAATGCCTAATAATCTTTGTATATAGAACTCAGAAGAGTGTCTCCTACACAGTACTGTGGCTGGTTGGACACTACAACAAGGCAGATAAAGCAAAAACGCTCCACGTAACAATCTTTTTACTTCAAGACAAAACGGACTCTGCATGCAGAACTGATAAAAGTGTGTGTGAAACAACAAGGATTTTGGTTATTAGATGTAACACTACACTGCATATTTCACCATTCAATTCAACCACCTCTTTATACAGTGCAACATTTTGTGTGCTCTGGTCCTTCTTTGTTCAGAGTGTGTGTCATATATTCATGTGTTAATTGTCAGGCCTGTCCACCTCTCTGAAGCAGCATAGACCATTTACAACTCATTCTATCGATATCACTAGTCTTAATGGAGCCGTATTTGTGGGCAGGAAGGAAAGAAAGAAGAGATTAAAGGAGAAGAAAATGTGAGGTTGTGTCAATCTTTAAATGACCCGATTTCTTCTGTAATATGATACCATTTTGATCAGGTCTACTTCAATCAGAGGTGGCCAAGCATCATGCTGTGTAGCTGCAGCGTTAGAGGGACATCGTGGTCTGGCATCTGCAATTAGCCTATCTGGAAAACTTCAGGGAGGAGAAGCAAAGTGTGAGCACGGCTCACACAGAGGACCGGCGGAAAGAAACAGAGAATGAGAGAGAAACCGAGACAGAGAGAGTGGCAGTCTTAAACTGGGACAAAGACAAAACGAACAGCGTGAATTCTTCTCCCCTGGGCTTTCTCACTCTCCACAACGTCCCCGTGCTGCCATTGCAAATGCTCCCAGGCATCAAACAGGAAGTTTATCACGGTTAAATTAACAAGTGTCATCTCCATATTCACTCATTGTGCTAAATGCTTTTATGTTTATGTAAAGCCCTTTTTGGAATTAATATTTCATGTTAATGTGCGTTTTCACTGATTTTTTCATCCTCGCAAATCATTAAACTGTCTTTTTTTTCGGGGGGAGAATCAAAGCGAACACAATGTCAGTCTAAGTGGGGGAGGCATACCCCAAAGACTGTCAGAGAAGACGGGATAGCAGCGGAGTTTACTCTGCACACAGAGTTCTGTACAGCAGCTTTGAACGGGTGAGAGCGCTGCAGCGGCAAACACTTTTAATGAGGTGGGGACACAATCACTTGTGTTTTGCTAGCCAGAGAAAAATGGGTGATAAAGCTATAAGTTCAAAGTTTCACATGTATTCACCAGTAAGACGAGGCATGGTGATAAATATATTCTTCTTTAGTCTTTAATTACCACATGTGGTAATTAATTAAAATGTCACATATAACATATATAGTAGAAGTGCATGACAACTACCGGAATATAATTTTTGCTAATAGAACAATCAAACACAGTCCTTGGGGCGCTCCTTCACATATGAGACGCAAAAAAATAAATGTGTGTTTAGTAATTGGATATTGAATATGGCGCATATACCACAATCATCAGGTATGCCTCCACGGTAATGGCTCTGTCAAACTAATTAACTTCTACAGTTTGAGTGAAGCTAACGAGATGCGTACAGGCATCAGAGGAAGGCCAGGCTCTACAGGTGATAACCCTATTTGGCAGTGACATTTTTTAGTGTAAAGTCACAGTGGCGGTGATGAGATCAAAGGCAGAGAGTCCCCCATTGGGTCCAATTAGAACTGTAGCATTGTACAGGGAAGGAGCGGCAGGAGGAGAACAGGGAGTGGGTGGTTGGGGGAGAGAGAGAAGAAGAAAAAAACTGTTGAGTTATGATATTCATAATCTATGCAGAGAGGCCTTTCCAGTACAGGTCTTCTCCCCATAGCTGTGATCTTTTCAATTTACATCAAGGGAAGATGGTCGGGGATGAAAGTTGGGCATCCAAGGCGCACAGCCCACAGAGGGCAGACATGGGGCCTCATTAAGACCCAGCTCAGCCAGCCCCAAACAGGGTTTTGAAACGCGTCACATAAAGAGCATGGGGTCAAAGGTCAGACATAGAACAGATCTCCATTTAACTCTCCAGCTGGAGATGGTAATTAGCAGGTGCAATGATGATCCCAGCCTGACTGTACGAGATGATACTGCTGTAGGTGACACCAGGCATCTGTGTGAGTGTGTGTGTGAATCCATGCATGTATACACACGGACACACGCGGTGCCTGGTGTCACCCACAGCGGTATCATCCAAACTAAATTTACTTGACAAAAAAAACAACTCCTCTCACTGTCTCTGTAAGAGATGAAGTAGCCTACAACTTCTCCTGCCTATTCTAAAACTCAACCTGATCAAATTAGCATATTTTTCATCACATTAAGCAATATTTGCTCATATAATCAGTCAGACCACACAGCATATGAAACCTTGTCATTGCTATTAATTATATCTGGATCTATTGTTAACTTCTACTACTAGGTAACACCACAAAACTAAAAAACTAAACATGACAAAAGGTAGGAGCCTGGCTGACAATATTATTGTTACTATTGCGTGAATCAAAAATGAGAGAAACATATTGTTACTCACAAAACTCTGAATATATATTTAGAATTTTCCTCTAAATTTTCACCAGAGCATAAAAAAACCTCCTAAATAACGACCCTGACACTTGTCTGTTGTTAAAAAAATAAAAAGTTGGGTTTTCTTCTCACAAAAAAAGAATGTTTTGTTTAAGATTCTGTCCAGGGAAAGAAAGCCATGGGGACGCAATTAAAGAACTACAAAGAAAAAAATAGTTATGAAAATCTCCCACTTTCTTTTGATGTGCTGCAGTCTGAACTGTACACACACACACAAATCTGAACAAAGACACACAGAGAACCGGCAAATACTCTCACACATGCACACTCATACATGTGCACAATGAGCGTGTAGCTTGCAATCTATGAAATTCATTCATTCAATTATAAACAAATATTAGGTATTTAATGATTTATTTTCTTCTTCTTTTTTAATTAACCTCTATTTTCAGTCTTGCGGCAAATTGCTCAATAATGGGGATATTACTTAAGTTAATGGGGTGGAGTTTACTACAATCTCTCATAACTAACACATAAGATCACTAACTTCTAGTCTTTGGTATGATAGAAAATATTATGAATATTACATTTGCAAAGTGATGTGATGAAATAAATATGTATAAGCGGAGAAAGACTAAAATACACAAACTATTAAATGCACATCGTAAGACATTATTTTGTGTTGGTCTGCTGTTAAGTACATGCAACATAAAAAGTTAGTCAAGCAAAATGAAAAAGAGTGAGGAAGGAAGGGGGAGAAAAATTCTGTGTCTGTGTGTTTTAATAGGGCTATCTCATTGCCATGAGACTCTCCCCGGTGTGGGGTTACTTTGTCAAGCTGACCTCTTATAGCAGCTGAGCGGCTGAGTTTTGCATACATAATTAACTACAGCTAAATGTCATCTCTCACTTCAATAACTAACGCAGTGGGTGATGCTGCTCTCTCTTTTTGACTCCTAATCCAGAGTGAACCGCCGGCAGAACGAGCATGTGAAAATGAAGTGCAGCTTTTAAACTCCACATGATTAACTGAGGAGCTGTAACACTGCAGAGAGAGTGTATGCACAGTTCAGCGGCATCGAAAACAATCATAACCTGTAAAATAATGTCTCAAATGAGCAGATCTCAACATTTGCAATTGGTAAAGTCGAGACTCAATAGCAACAACAAAACTACTTTAGATCTTGCTATTATCTGTTGTAGACGGCGAGACTGGTTCTGGTAAAGTAAAAGACAGTATGTGACTGAGGTGGAGCAACCGCATTCCCAGCACTGAGCTAACGTCTAGTTAGTGCAGCATGTGAGGGGCTTTACTGTACGTGGCTCCGCTATACTGGGAAGACATTAACAAATTGAAACACACGTGGCTGCATCTAAATTGAAAATGGGACAATCTGGTGGACATACCAAAAATCTGTGAGTAGCAAAAGTTTACTGCTGAACTAGATCTAAATGTCATTGATGAACATTCCTGGCCGAAAAATGTGTAGGTGTGTGTGTGTGTGTGTGTGTGTGTGTGTGTGTGTGTGTGTTGGTGCATCTGCATGTGTGAGTGTTTGCCTGCTGTCGGCTGTACTCCGTTGTAGATGATGATGTAGATGTTGTTTTCTGGGAGCATCGGAAACTGAACACCAAATTAAAGCCGCAATGTTTGATTAAGTGTGCCAGGTGATCTCAGGAGAGGCGCGCAGACACAACCTCAACCCCCTCATTCATTTGTAAACCTCCAAATGCAGGCTTGAAATACAGGAAGTAGGAGTGTACGCTTTAAATCTCCCCCTTGATTGGGAATACAAATGATCAAATGTATGAAGGCTAGGAATGTATGGGTACACGGTGTCAGCAAAGTAGCGAGAGGCAGAGAGGAGGAGAATAGAAGGAATTAGGCTGTGATGTGAAAGAGAGCATCTGAAAATAAAGATGTAAGCAGCATTGTAACACCTCACCTTGAATATGTGGCACAGAAAGAATAATACATGAAAAAAAATTCCCGTCATTGGTTTGAGATCAATTGCCGGGATCAAATAAAAATCGGATTCAGTCACACACTGTTTGTTTTCAGAATTAACAGACTCCTAATTTGCTATTCTTGGATACTTTTAATGACTAGCGCGGTAAACAGCTCCACCAACCAAAAGCCAATTATAACTTTATCAGCACTATCTCTGTGTGGAAGAGGAACTGTGGATCTCAGAAAGAGAAACAAAAATACCTTGATCTTCCAGGGATTTTTTTTTTTTTTATTGAATATTTCTTTTCAGTGTGCTTGTCAACACATTGATTTTACTGACATGAGCAGTCTCTCTCAGATTAATATGATTTATTAAAGTGTAAAAACTATTGAAACTTTCAGTTCAACTTAGGCAATCTTAAAATATGCAAAATCCAGCTAAAAATACACAATGTAAAATAAATTGAAAAGGGATATAGTTCTCTAATAATATCTCACCGTGTATCTAATATAACTAGCGTAATAACTAAATAGCTAAAACAGAACTCAAATAAAGTAACAAAAACAGTTCCTTGATCTGCATTATTTTTGTATACATAAATATACTGATTAATATAGGAAATGCTTAGATTGACTTTCAATAAATACAAAAAGACTATACAGGTAAAAAAAAAAAGAGAGAAGGGATTCATGTGATTGTTTTATTCCCACTTATTATCCCACGCATTTAAAAAGACGAATCCAGAACAAAAGATCAATTAATGCTTATGATTTTTCCCAAATACAAAAATGTAAATCGTTATTCGCAGAAGACTTTTGCATCCTTTTTTGACCCGTTACCAATTACTCTGTTATTCAGATCTTTCCCTTTTCTACTAAACGGAACCGCTACTGGCATGGTAGCATTTGTAATAGTCAATAAATCTGAAATATTATGTGTGAAGTTGCGGGGAAAGACCATTAAGAGCACTAGTGGAGCCGGTGCAGGGGTCCTGTCTGAAAGAGGGCGGCTAATTCGGGACAACTGTGAACTCTGAACCTGCTGAAAGTACGGCCACTGGTCAGCCGAGCCACGTAATAGAGTCCACATGTGCTCACAACCTGCATTGCCATAATTAAACGGATCTCTAAAGGTTTGCTTGAATCTAAATCAGAGGGCTTTGTTTTCACTTTTAGTTAGACTTGAAAGGCGGACAGAAACTGCCTGTGGCCTTCACCTTTTAATCCATTTCATGTTTTATATATTCATGCAAAGTGATGCTGGGCTTTTTAAAGTGAGAATAATCATTACTTCATTGGTCTCAGGCCTTCAGTTTCACACTGAATAAAGCCTGAGTGTCAAGCAGCCAGTGTTACAGCGAGAATTAGAGAGAAATGAAGAGCTTTTTTAATAGCTTCGAAACGACGCACGGCAGCTCAGCCCAGGCAGAGAGTCGCTCGGCATTAATCAAAATTTCAGGCCTCTTTGACAAACTGAACAATGCCTCAAACATCTACTTGTGTGTAAACACAAACATCAAATGCCATGTGGCATGTCCTCATCACTAACAAGCAAACTAACAGGAGACCTGGAATTCCACTCAATTAGTACCTGCTCGCTTCCTTATTAATCTACTAGCCTCGGTGAAAAGATGAGAGGAGACAGGGGAAAAAAATGAATCGGAATAAAAACAACAACAACAATTTGTTGCAATAAATGTATTAATGCCAGTGAGGTTTCCGTTTCAGGTGGTGTAATTTGACATGATATGTGGGCTATGTTCTGTCATTAGTAAGGAAAAATGGTGAGTAGGGGATCAAAGCAAAAAGGCTCAGAGTCTGCCACTTAATTTATCACACGGCAAAGACAAAGGCTTTTCTCTCTGCTTCTGTCGCTTTTCAAAAGCCCTGACTCCTTTTTATGACAAACTCAGTTTGCAATTTAATTCGGAAAAGCAAGCAGGCAGGAAGTGAGAATAAGGCACTGTAGCCAGCCAGACAGACAGACAGACAGACAGACAGACAGACAAAGAAGCAGGAGAAGCAAACAGCGGGTGCAAGAAGCGTCCAGGCTGGTGGTAAGTACTGTGAGAGAGAGACAAGAAGGCAGACAGGTGTCATGAAACTCGAGCAGCCAGGCATTAAGGCAGGCGATAAGGCAGGCAGGCAAACAGGCTCAAAAGTAGCCAGGAAATTGTATAAAATGAAGAGAAAGATCGCATCATTGCAGGTTGTAAGGAGGCATTAATACACACTAGCAGTCGTACTAGGCTGAGCAGCAGTGCTAAATCAGGAGAACCAGAGAAGTGTGGGAGTGTGACAGGGTCTGGAGTCTGTTGGGTAGTGGATTGAATTATATATTGCGGGTAGGACAGGAGTCCGGTAGACAGTGGAACCTGAGAACATACTGTTAACAGCGCAGGAAAAAGTGTGCCCGCAGCCTCAGCGGGGCCTCACAGAGGAGCTGTAATATATACATCCATAAAAGCAGCTAAACAAATATATTCCTTCGACAAAGACGGGGAAGACAACCGCGTGTATTGTTCTCTGCGTTTGTGTGTAGATGAGAGAATGTGTGTGTGTAAATGTGTGAGTGACCCCGCACATCGTGGTGATGCTTCCTGGAGCACTGACGCCGGTCAGTGCTCCATTAATTAAAGAGACGACGCACTGGCAGGTGGCTTCACTGCCCACACTGGTAATTGGCCCCCTTCTTCCCACTATCTCCCCCTAGAAAATCACCCATCTCTGCCTTTTCTTCTCTCTTCTCTGCCTTGTTCCCTCCTCCTATCTCTCGCTCTCAGAAACGTGCCAGTGGGCAGGCAGAAATGCAAGACTTTGTGAAATAATGATTAGAATGGATGGAGATGAAGGGAAGGGAGTTGCACATTTTCCCACAAGCCTCTGATGGTCGGGGAATGCTGTTTGCCTTCAAGCGTCATGCGACGCGACGGGAGTTTACTTTAGACAGCCACAATCTGAAGAGCCTGTACTGCAGTCATTAATGATGTGGGGAGGGGACAGAGCTGTACTTTGACAACTTTCTGCATGTGTATGTGTTTGTCTGTGTATGTTTCTCCGTGTGTGTGTGTGTGTGTGTGTGTGTTTGTGTGTGCACATGAGCGTGAGTCTCGATGTGAAAGAGGAAAAATGAACCTTCTGTGTGTCATGCGTAATGAGACAATAAAGGTTGAGAAGCTCCGGAAGGTGTGCGTGTGTGTCTGCGTGTGTGTGTGTGTTTGTGTTTGTCTCACCACGTCACTGGGCAGGTTGTGCAGGTCATCAAAGGGACTCTCCAGGGTGTTGGTGTCCACATTCAGAATAACCACATCCTCCAGCGACCGACTGCGTACTCTCTAAAGGAGGACATGTCCAGTGTTATCAGCAACAGTGCACACGCTGCCACAGTAACTAAAACAACTCTAATCATCTCACAATATGGAACAAATCCCTAACAGTAAATATTATTACAACATGTAACATTTTGCATTCAGACGTTTTCATATAATCGACAATTAGAAAGAACAAACATTTTTGCTTCTCTAAATTGAATTTAAGCATTATTTATTTATAATCTAGCATCTCAGAGCAATTTATTGTTTGAAATATCGCACATTGGTAGAATCATGTATATTTTACATATTTTAAATAACAAAGAACCGTAGAATATAGTTTGGTGAATTAATCAAATCATGAAAGAAAGTTAACGTTTGGAAAGTGTGTTTGCTAGCAGACAAAGTCTGTACTGTTTCCACAGAAGCCCCAGGAAGGAGAAAGCACAGCGGTCACATTTAAAACCACACTGTCATCACACTCCTTTACGATTAACGATGAAATATGGCGTGTAGGAAAGAAAAATATTAGGACATCTTTACTGTAACACACACACGCTCACAACATGAAGAATGGCACTGAGAGGAAACATTTTCCACAGCACCAAAACCTCATGCATCGACAACAACACACGGATGCTGTGCTGTGCTGCGTGCATTCTGATGGCGACAAATTCAACTATTATTTCAGTGTGGCGCAGGATGCATGCAGGCAGGCAGGTGTGTGTGTGTGTGTGTGTGTGTGTGTGTGGGGGGGGGGGGGGGGGGGGGGGGGTAGCATAGTGTGTGAATTTCTAGTTTGTCACTTTTGTGACAGCCTGTGCAGTGGAGGCTCACATGCTGATCTGGACTAATTATGTAGTGGCGGAAAGGGGGTCTGTCACGGATGCAGAGTGTGATAAATACTGCCACTGCTGCAACTGTCAGACAAATATCACACACACACAAATATATGTGCATTACAACATATGCATTTGCACAATTTACACACGCACACACACTTACATACTAACACTTACACACAAGTGCAAATGTGCGTGTGCTTGCAATATGCATTCACACACACAACAGCAGTGCTGGTGAAGGCTTGCCCCCAACCAACACACAGGGTTTAACAATGAAGTAGAAAAGCTCTTTGTTCGCAGATGCTTTTTCTGCCTTTCTCTCTCTGTCTTTTGTACTTCTGGTTAAGAATGCACACAAGCAAGACAGGGAGATAAAGAGGAAAAACAATCTGTCACTTTTTTTGATTCAATGTGTCGCAGATGCCAAAAATTGCCTGAAAGAAATATTTTTGCACCAAAATTAAGAGCACAATTCACCAAATGAGGTGCAGCATTATAAAGCTGACCATACATAGTGTGCAGAGGGAAAAAGAAGAACTGACTAAATACATATACAGCATAATTCCTAATGTTATTTGGTTGTTCTTTTTAAGAAAATCCATTGAAATTCATAATGTGTATCTGATGCAAAAAAAGAAAATCATCATTTACAATTCCATATACAGGACAGAGTTTTAAAAAATATACATAAATTTGCAGCAGCATATATAAATATGCACATTTATACACATGCACATTCACATACCCAGAGATTAACTAACGTACCTCCAGCAGACTAAGATGAACACCCACAAAGTATGGCATGGGGGCACTGTAGATGGAGAGAGGAAAACAAAGCTGTGAGCAATATCAATATCCGATGGGTGCATGCAGTGAATAAATATGTATTGAGGCTACACTAGTACAGCACATTTCATACAACCACCTGAAAAGTAAAAACGTATTGTTGAGGGTATTCTTTGATTAACAGATTGGTCGATCTACAGAAATTTACTAAATTAATATGTGGAAATCTGATTCATCTTTAGTTGTTTATTAAGAGATAAACTGGCATACATCCCAGTTTATTCAAGTGAAGATTCTGTGTTTTTCTTTGTATTCTTATATAATTGAGACCTGAATGCTGTTAAGAGTTACCAATCTGAAGATATGACCTGGCTGTAATGTAACTTGTGATTATTCCTACTTTTTATAGACTACATTATTCATTTGAAAAATCAATCAATCATTAAAATAAACATTATTGAATACCCAAAGTGATATCCAAATATAGACCGAATGATCAACGCTAACAATACAAGCCCAAATTATTTCTAAAGTAAAATATATTACATCAACTGCTGGTAATGATGTGAAACTACTAGAATGCAAAAGTTGTGCACTGGACGCGTTGAAACTAACTTTGCATGAGATAACATAATCGTAACATAGGCAGCAAAACTGATTATCGTCCATATGTTGTTCTTTAACCCAATCATATCACACGCTGACTAAAAATCACATGATTGTGTGTGTGTGTGTGTGTGCGTGTGCGTGTGCGTGTGTGTGTGTGTGTGTGTGTGTGCGTCAGGACAATCAAATGTATGTAGTGCTACTAATACAACAAGTTTCTTCTTTATTCTGTCACTATTTAGATTTTCAGTCATTGACTTGTTGCTTAAAATGAGTATAATGAGTTATGTTATTCAAAACATTTAGTAAATTTTGTCTAAAACTTCCACCCTCAGCTATCACTACGCATTAATTTACATGGAAAGACATAACAGAAAAAAACTTTACATTTTAATGCTACACCTTTTATTACCAACTCTATCTATTGTGATGATAAAACATATTATCTTAACAGTAATAACATGAAATGTTTTTGCATGACATGTAATAAAGTGTTCCCTCTAACAAGATGCAGGATTCAGAAAATAAAGACAAACTTGGAACTCTTTTTCAAAAGCTAAAGGGTAGAAGTGTCAAATGTTTTTATTTTACCCTAAAAAATATGCTTTCCATGCGTATCATCATGTCATTCTTGTTTTCTGTGATATTTATCATCTCCAGATTGAAAGTTAGTAGCAAGGAAAGGATGAATCATAGAGTATGTTTCCCGACCACTAAGACAAATAAAATCAACAAAAACAGTCAAATAATAGAAACCGTTTTTATGATGAGGTTTACAGAGCAGGCAATAATCGGATAGCTTTGGGTCAGCGTAGACCTGGCCAGAAGGATTCAGAAACCACAGGCTTGTAATCAACTTAAAGCAAAACAAACAGCAGGCCTGTAGCTCTGAACTTTAGCCGCTGTCTTCTCTGTTTGATGAAAATACTGGCTTTCAACACACACACACACACACACACACACACACACACACACACACACACACACACACACACACACACACACACACACACACACACACCATCTAATATAATGTAGTTATATAATCAGTACATGGAGGACCCCCCTGTGATTAAATAAGATAACGATGAGTCTTCACAGAGTGTTGAAAATCACATTTTACTGTCAGTGATGAATAGCTTTTTGAAGCTGACGTGTCCCTTATGGTTACAGCACCGTACTGTATGCGCTATTGGCACTGATTTGACAAAAAACAGCTCCTCTTATAAAAGCTGACTTTCCTACTCTGCTTTCTTTTTTACATGTGCATTTCTGAAGTTGATATGAACACATGTAGATTTGTAAATGAGCTGATGCTCTCCATTCAGCTCCGATTGAGTCCATTCAGATTTGTTAGATCTGAGTTGGATGGGTGGTAATGAACCCCTGAGAGGCTTAAGATGATGCGAGTTTGGTGCTAGCACTGGCATGAAATATGGAGCAAGGTGATCCAGGTCATTCGTTATGTCGAGGGGCCACACAGGAGAAGGCGCACACCGAGAGGAATCGTGAGAACGACTCGGAGAACGGGTGGGAGAATGTGTGAACATGTGTGTCTGCACTGAGGTTTTAGTGACAGAGACGGGTGCATGACCAGTACACATGGCGCGATGTGTGATTACGTGCCTATGCTGTCAGGTATCTGTGTGAACGTGCATGTGTATGTTTTAGAGGGTGGCTGAAAAAAAGTGAGGGAGAAGGAGAGAAAATATGGGGTTGTAAACATGTATTATGATGATCCTGATGCTTTTCTGATGGTGTGGGTGCGGGTGCGTGTGTGTGTGTGTGTGTGTGTGTGTGTGTGTGTGTGTGTGTGTGTGTGTGTGTGTGTGTGTGTGTGTGTGTGTGTGTGTGTGCATGTGCGTGTGTGTGTGTTTCAGAGGTGGTCAGCCTTACCAGCAGTAGTCCAGAAGATGCGGGGGCAGTACAGGGATGAAGATGTGCTGCCAGTACATAGGAAAGAGCAGAGCAGCTGCACCGTGGACACATGCCGTTAACTAGAGAGAGAAAAAAGCGAGAAGACATACTCAACACAACTTTCCAACTGTTTCCTGGCAATTTCAATTATTGTTCAGTCTCAAGAATTACCCCACAGAAAGAACTGCAACAAGTTTAAAAGAAATAGAAAAAAAGAAATTTGAGCAAAAAAAATATAAGTCTTATTTTTTTTCTTATATATTTCTTTAACTTATTCAAGTAAGTTCCTACGCAGCTAAAATCCACCGAAGTCTAAATAACTGCAGCTCTATTTCCTTCTGAACATATATCCTGTTAACATCCTATTTATTAAAAATATAGAGGTCTGATCAAGGTTGTTGCTGTGGTGATGAGCAGACATAAAATATGTTTGATTTCATTGAGTTAGCTTTTAATCTTTCCCACAGACAAAAGCACTCCGAAAAAATAACCGTGGTGCACCGACATGTCTGGTGCTGTTGTGATGAACACGACCTGCAAGCTATTGTTGGAGGAAGAGAAGAACCGACTGAGAGCTGAAGATCAACCAGTTGAGAGGAGCCTTGTCTTAAACACATGACAGAAACACAGCAGAGGAGACAGATTGATGAGGAGGTGAGAGGGAAAGTACTGAAAAGACTGACATGAAGAAAGGCAACACATGCTTTACACACAGAGAACATGAAACCAATGTTTCCTCCATATTGATTCATTTGTGGCGGGTCATCACTGCAGCAATATTGCTTCTTTTGCACATGGCATTGAGACATTTTAATAAAAAAATTATTCAAAGCACAGATTCTAACCTGTTTTTGCACACAGAAATGAGAGCGAATACAAGTTCAGTGTTCATAATTAACTGCTTTTCAATTCAATGTCAATGTGAGAATTGTGCTGCGACCAGCACAAGAATAACAAAAAGGAGCCCAAAACAGTGCTGACAGCAGCCATAAAAATCTAAATTACACCAACTAGTCTGACTGCAAAATTAAAGAGAAAATAAGCCCTTTTTTTAATTTAATTTTTACAAATAATGAGAAGCAATCAGATGAAGATGGCATTCCTGTTCAAAGGAGCTCTCTACATTGTCAAACAAAAATTACACATAAAATTAAAGTCATTGTATCCCATTGTCTTAAAACCAGAACCCCCCTCTTGACATCCCATCTCATGAAAACCCAGCTATAGTAATGACCTGCAACACGCGCACACGCACGCACACACACACACACACACCCACACACACACTGAAACACACACACTGAAACACACAGACACGGCAGGAGAAAGAGGCGTTAGCTCATCCCCCAGATTAAAATAACATGATTAAATATGGAAAGAGAACAGAGGTCTGAGGGGCTCCTGCGGGACTTCATTAGGGCAAATTGCCAAAGAATGAAACATGAGTTAGCCAAGAGAGACTGCGGGCTAGGCCAATACCGCCGGGACCCCGGAGCAGCAGCCGCCGTTATACTGCTGCAGCTTCACAGTCAATGTGTGAAGCGGACACACACTATCACACACACGCGCACAACTACCAGGAGACCCCATGCTCACTCACACATACACAGTGTCACAATTGACCGGCCAAAAGCGGATGAGCTCGGCAACTGAAACCCACCGGCGGCCAGAGAAAGAGAAAGAGTGCCCCACCCTCGGAATGCACCCCAAACATCAACACCGGACATCTGAAAGGCTGAAAACAAAAAGTGTGTGTGTGTTTGTGTGTGTCCATGTGGCTCCCTCCCTGAATGTTTGTTTTAGCTGCATTCATTTTTCATATTGGCCAGAAAGAAAAAAAAGCAATGATCTTTTTTTTATTGTGTCTGTGCTTTTCTCTCATACACCCAGTCCCACAATAGTTAGGACTTAATCAACATTTAATTGGTGTCTTGCTCTGTGTATCTGCATATGCATATTCCCGCTGCATGCCGTCTTCAAATAAAACAACAATGCCACGCTCCTGTCAGGATTAATTCCCTGGCAAACAGTTTGTTTTTTTGCTAATTCTGAAAATAAATCAATGCTATGAATATTTATGTCTGAAAGTGAGGCACTTGGTGGAAGAGCTACTAACAAAACCATCACACCCTTCTCCCTTTTCCAAAGCGAGGATGGTAAGGGGCCATTAAATTGTGATGAAGAGAGGTCAGCAATCCGGCTGTGGATATACATACACACACTGAGCGGGGCGCCAACAGGCGAGTGTATTCCTCCTCTGGGAGTGCGAGACAAGCCCCAGTCATTCACTGGTACCAGGAGGTAATGGCACAGAACACCTCGCTAACCAACTCCAATTATCTCCACCAGGCCTCAAGGTGAGCCCCCCAACTGGCATGATTTACTCTCAGGTTGAAAGGGAAAACAGGAGTCTCTCTCTGCCTCTCTTCTTCTCAGGCTGGGTGGCTGGCTGGAGGGAGTTAGTCAAGAGGAGAGGGGGGGTTTACTGATACTAAGATAATGATTTATAAAGCAAAATCTAGATTTCTGTTTTCTTTTAGTTGCTATCTATAAAGCAATGGAGGTGGCAGTGTGCCTGAGATAAGACATTTGGAGAGAACTCCAGAGGAATAGTTCACATATTTGCTTCTCTAATTCAGCCTAATACAAAGCCCTGTGTCCTTGTTCAGGTTTTATAACGAACAAGGCAAAAAGTAAAAGGAATCTAAACTGGAAAAAAAGAGAAATCGTACCCTTCTTTCTTTTTCTTCATTTAGAGAGGGGGGGCTTCACATGAGAGTGGGTCATGAGAGGCTAAGGCTGATAAAATATTTGCCAGGCTGATAAATAATAGATGAGTGGAGCCAAATGGCTTACACGCTCCACAAAAGACCTGGGTGCTTAATATTCCATTCAATGGAGAATCACAGATACAGTCCCCAAGAACAAATACAGGATTAGGTGCTGGGTCCAGTCCTCAGGGACCAGGGCTCTGCCCTGTAATGAGGGGCTGCCTGCCTCTTACACTGTGTGTGTGTGTGTGTGTGCGTGTGTGTGTGTGTGTGTGTGTGTGTGTGTGTGTGTGTGTGTGTGTGTGTGTGTGTGTGTGTGTGTGTGTGTGTGTGTGCGTTTCCCCCTTCCTCTGAGAGAAGCTAACCGATTATACAGCGACAGCCTGCTTCAAAAAGCAGTCAAGGTCTTTGGTTCTGCCCTGAGAGCTTTTTTAGTGCGCTGTAGCTGAGACAGAAAGTGTCCACACTAACACTGGTTTTCCAAGATCCATTCAACGGGACTAAAGGAAGGAGAGACAAGAAAAGAGATGGAGAGGATGATGTGAAAGTGGGAGAAGAAGAAAGAGAGAAGTGAAGAGATCAAAATGTGCATTTCAACCTTGAAGTAGGTAGCAATAAACTTAAGCTAAAAGGTCACATGCCAGCTTTGTCAATAATGGGGTCTGAGCGTAAGTCAATTGCTGTGTCCCATTTAATACAACATAGTATACAGGAGGAACTACTGAATGGCTTAGCATAATGTTATTTGCAGTTATTGTAAAAAAATTAAAACACAATGTTTATACGAACAGGATATGTGTGACGTGATGTCAATCAAACTGGGACTTTGGTGTGTCACTCCCAATTAAACTTCACACATAGACACATTAAAATGTTTTTCAATGATTTTATAGTAAATCTTTCTGCTGTGTTCACAAAGCTGTTTTACCACCATCTACAATTTGTTGTAATACTTTCCAGCTGTGAGCAGCTCCCCCATTTCCTTTGCGCGTTGCATTGTGGGAAAATAATGGCCATCAACAGCACTGTTTTTCTTTTAAGCCCACTTGTTTGATTCACCGGACTGCGTCCCTTTTGCACAGTGAACACACCACATACGTACGTATACCCTGCTTAGAAGTAGTATGTTGTATGAAATAGGGATTCAGCTAATGGGGTTTTTTTCCTGCAAGAAATTAACAAAAAAAATCTAAATTATGACACACCAATTAAAAATACTTTCTTTTCTTTTTTTACAGGTGAGCAGAAACAACAACTCTCCATATTCATACACAACCCTTCAACAGGGATG
This sequence comes from Myoxocephalus aenaeus, assembly GCA_038501785.1. NCBI lineage: Eukaryota > Metazoa > Chordata > Actinopteri > Perciformes > Cottidae > Myoxocephalus > Myoxocephalus aenaeus. Next base: position 518,472 of record JBAMJR010000011.1, read on the forward strand.
TTTCCTTAAAGAGCTGGACCCACCAGAGACCTCAGATCTTCTCAACACTGCTACTCTGAGCTCAGTAAGCTTCCTCCTACACCATTCCTCTTTACCTGAGCAACTGGACATGTTGAAGTGAAACACAGCAGAATATGGAGAAACTGCTACCGTGGGGGCCGAGATACACCTTTTTCGCATATTTTTCATATTAAACGGCAGGGTTATGGAGATTTTACTGGACTGAGGACATAACAACGCTCGCTCCCTCTGCTTAGATACTCTTAGATGAGGGAATCTTTCACACATGTTAAATTACAGCGAGAGCCGAGTGTGAGACAAATAGCTGCTGCTGCAGGCAATGTAATTCAATTTGACAGGAGGAATGGTATCAACAGAGTCGCTCTTGACCTCTTCACACCAGCCTCAAACACTCATTTCCCCTCCACTAGCCTTTCCTTCCAACTCTGTCCCTACGCACTCTCCAAATTCAATCCTCTCTTCTCTTTTCCCAGCCTCATTTCCATTCCCGTTCTTCATTTGTTATTCTGTCTTCCGCCTCTCATCCCGCTGCCTTCTGTCCATTGCTACCTCTCCCTCCTTTCTCCTGTTGGTTTATCGCCGTGTTAGCCTTTCCCTCTCCCCTCCCCTGCACAGAGTGAGTCACCAATTACGCGCGCTCTGCTTCTCCCTCTGTTGACAAACGCCGGTGTCAGGCCCGGCACAACGCAGGTGTGCCACAAACAAGTAGGTGGCGCAGGGTGAGAGAGAGAGGGCACACAGGACGACACAGGTAACGGCTAACGCCAGGCCTCCCACGCATGCACGCACAGTCACTGACTCTCACAGAAAGACACAAGACATAAGGTACAAACACCTGTGAGCGCAGAAGACACACAAACAGATGCATGCATAAGAGACACACACACACACACACACACACACACACACACACACACACACACACACACACACACACACAGCATGCACATGCACATTCACAGCGGCACAAGTCAGACACATGGCATGGGGCTGAGATAAGTCTATTGAGGAGAAGGATGTCCCGATGTTCTGCAGATGCCCCACAACAGACAGTCGCATTAAGACACCCAAGAAGAGGGAGGCAAAGTCAGAGAGAAAGAGAGGTGTAGCCAGGATAAGTGAGAGACAGATGGACAGAAAATAATAATGTCAGTGAGGAAGAATAACTTAGATAGAGAGAAAGTAAAGAGACAGAGAGAAGTCATGGAAAGAGAGGAGAGGAAGAACAGAGGAAAAGGCAGGAAACAGAGAGACAGCTGGCACTCTAGGGCATGGTGGATGGATAGTTCCTTGTTAGCATAGGCCTGACAGGCTGATGAGAGGGCTGCTGTCAGCCGGTGCTGGGGCCTGGCTGTGTGAGTTTGGGCGATAGGCAGGGCAGAGGCTGGGCTCGAGAGCTGGGGGGCCTCGGCAGATGAAAGACACGGAGGGTGGTGGGGCGATGGTGGTGGGGGTCCTCCCAACTGACTAGTTAGAGGAAGGGCCGATGCAGCCCTATTATACGGCCCTATGACAAGGCTGCACGCTCGACTGGCTCCCGCCCCTGCGCCACCGCCGACCAGCCTTTTAAAACAGTGGTACCATTCACCTCCGGTCACGAAACAGCAATAAGTCAACTGACGCATTGTTGTAAGATCATGATTTATTCCTTTGCTGTTGGCTGCTTGCGAGACGCGGCGGCCATGTACCGGCAGACTGACACACTGGGTTCACCGGGGGCTTTAACACAGGCAGCACCTAGAGCAGGCAGAATAAATGCAGTATATATCGTTGTGTGTCTGTGTGTGCGTGTGTCTTTCTCATTCTCGCTTTCCACTTTCTCTTTGCTTGGCTGAGAGGCTGGACAGGCGGAGGTGGTGAAAAGCAGCTGGATGGTACTAACGATGTTACTAACAATACATTCTCTCATACATCCTCTATCTGTGGCAAGCAGACTATAGAAATATTACCTGTCTATCCAGTGACTGCTAACACTCACTTTAACAAACATTTTGACAAACTCTGACGTTAATTACATATTTCCCATTTTAAGATATTTGATCAGAAGACAGTGGTGTGGATAATGAGCCGGGCTTTTTGCATTTAAGTATGTATACACTTAGATAGCTGGCCTACAGATTCATGGCAGCCATTTCCACCTGAACTAGGAGGTCATTCTACCCAAAAGCAACACATACAAAAAACACATCACAGGAGCAGTAATAACATCAGGCCTGCTCGTAATCCCAGTGGAGATATGAAAATATCTTTGTAATGCAGTGCCTGACATATATCGCTACCAAACCAAAACACCTCTCCCTGAGGAAGACAGACAGGGAGACAGACAGATGAGTGGATAAAGGACTGCACAGGAGAAAAAAGGTTTACAGGGGTAAAGGTCTGACGTGGAAGCTCTTAAAAACTCCTGTCGGCATTAAATTTGTAAAAGAAACAAGCCAAGATTAGTCTCATAGCGGCAGAAAACTATAAATCATAGACAAATATCGCCTCCACCCCCTCTCCCTGCTAAAAAGAAAAACACCTTCACCCTTGAGTCTGATCATTTACATCGTGTAACCCTCGTGTCACAGCACAGTGTGCAGCCTAGACCCTGAGCACAGTGCTGCTAGTCTGAGGTGCTGAGAGGAGACAGGTGATATTCTCTGAGGGCTGGGTAATTTTTACAGCTCTTTCCGAGGATAGCTCCTATGGGAGACCTTGGGTACCGTTCCCTCCAGCACCCATCACCACCCACAGGCCCCTCCGGCTGTTCAGTGTTCTGCAGCCTTGTAGATACCAAGGCAGGACCGGCTACACTACAGATACAGAGAGGACTTGGATGACATCACTTCCCTCTCCCATCTCATCTGTCATAAACATTTGGCTCTGCCTCATCAGCCACATAGATAACGGGGGGAGGTTGGAATGAGGAACAGAGGGAGGAAGAGGGGAAGAAAGACAGAGATGTCCTCCCTTGTACAGACAGAAAGAAGGGACTTTAAATAATGTGAGAGAGTTAAGACATGTAATAACGGATAATTTATGGCTTTTTGGCCATTAATATGTTGCAGTTATAAAACAAACAGTCAGATATAATCCAGCTTTAGTGTGGATTTCACAGCTTGTCAGAGCGTGGTGATAGTGCGGCTGTCTGAGCGCAGGACGCTCGGGCAAAGAGGGGTGGGGGGGCAGACAGATCTGTACAAGTAGCGTAGCCATGTCAGATAAATATTCTCATCGTACTAATTAGGGGTTGATATCCTGTTGGATTATTGATGAAGAGAATCATGTTCAATCTACATTTGAGTTATATACTTTTTTTAAGGAGGGCAAATCCGTATCTGAATTTGTAAAGAAGCCAAAAATAGCAACCGTGACTCTCCATGACTGTAAATTAGAAAACATAGTAAGATAGCGAACATGAAATCCTACATTACACAGCATGACTTAATGAAAACACAAAGCTTAACATTTTTGGACTAAAAGCTTCACCTCAACTTCAATGAAATGTTTGGGAAACTCGCCCTTCAAGTGGTTGCAGTATTTGTTTTCCAGCCTTGTGCCTGACAGGGCAGAGCTGATAACTGACTGCAGCTGAGAGAATGACTGGGAAGGAATGGACTCACAGTGCTAAGCTTGCTTGAGGTAATGATGATCCGCCGTTCATGCAGCATACTGGCGTAGAGCTGGAGCATGTTGTTGACATCCACAGCCACAAAGTACTCTGTCAGGTTCCTCTGGAGATAGACAGGAACAGAGGGATATGCAGGTTCATAACAAACTGTCCTTGTTTACAGTAAAGTGTCAATGCTACAGACGGGGAGAGTGCCTGAGTGTGCCATAAAGAGAGACATACAGTACTGGCTGTAAAAGGACTTGGACTTCAATCTCTGCACATATTGTTTTTGCAGCCCAAGAAAAAGAATGGATGAGAAATACAGATTTAAACCATCTTATATAGTCATGTTTGGGGAAAAAAAGATAACGTGTCAATCAATGTTGCTTGAATTTGTCAGATTGATTGATACCCGTTTTCATCTGGTGTCCCTTGTCATAAAGACTTGGGATACTCCATGCTTGAGCTACAATTGGAATAGAACATAATAAATAAATAAAAAGATCATGTGTTCAATTTGAATCCCCTAATACCCACGATGATCACTGAACTTGGATATTAAAAGTACAAGCACCACAGGAGATAAAACTGAAACAAAAGGATGATGCAATAATTTCAAAAGGTGACAAGTGTATTTGATTAAAAAACGATTAGAGACAAAGATGTTTCCAGAAGAAAACGCATCTCTCTCTTCAACTCCTTTCTTTTCTTTTTCTATGAATACTTACGCTCTCAGGGATGGTTGGCAGTCCATTGATATCCGGGGCGATGAAGTAGGAGTGCTGCGAAAACACAAACATGCAGGAGAAAGAAGAGGGAAGGTCACAAGTGAAGCATACCACTCACACAGAAAAGAATGAGGGGAAGAGGAGGGGGGGAAAGGCCGTTCACTTTGTTCTATGATTTATGGCTCATCTTCAGCTCTGTCTATATGAATTGCTGAGCTGGTGTCTGAACTGTGGCAATGCTTTTATCAGGCCCGCAGAACAGAGAAAGCTCAATAGCAGCTCAGCTCCCCATAGACACAGACTGGGGTGATGTCTCCGGTGGAAAACTGAGTCTTTATTTAAGCATTAAAAAGGCTTGGGGAGCACCAACACACAGACAACAGTATGTGCACATGTGCTCATGTGCATCCACACATCCACACAGACACTCACACATAGGTTGTTTAGAGGATCACAGGGCTGCCTGTCTCACTTTGGGAGAGCAGGGCAGGTTCAGTGTTCAGATAAAAGGGGCCTGAGAGAGGTGGTGTTTGGAGACAGGTAGACAAAGCATCAACTGAAACACACTGTTGTGTTTTTCACACACACTCTCCTGTATGCTTATCACACCTGCGTTTCTGGAGACCTTCACTCTACCATCTGTTGCAGGTATTCGCTTAAATTGTAAATGGAAATCATGTAAATACAGTGTCTACAGTAAATACTTGCACAGTATTTAAAACGTTCAAATGTATTTCATCTTCTAAGACTTTTACATTCTTTAAACAGAAGACAACATAACAGTAATGCATTACATCACAAACAATATAATTAAGAGTATGCAAACATAAGAGAAGTCATTCAAAAGCAGCAACCCCATCGTAAATGTCACCACCAAGAAAGAAAGCTGTCTCTGATTATAAAGACATAAAAAGCTCTGGAGAGTAAAAGCCCGTCACAGTCAGACAAAATATGGAGTTTAAAAAATCCACAACAATGGAAGAATATTAGCTTCATGCACTGAGCCGGGTCGTGACAATTTGACATGATTCTGTGCTATTTTGAGCAATGCTGGGTTCACCCTCGGTCACGACATTGTTCGCTAGTTAGCTGCTAAGTACAATGTTTCGTGAGCACATTTCACATATAAAATGCTGCTGGTCAGTTTTGTTCTGGCGCCTTACACAATTTCTCAAAATTGTTTATTCAGATGGGAATTTCTAATCCCGTTTCCATGAGAATTACAGAATGATGCGTATTATTCTGAAGTGAGTGTTTGAGAAAACACAACAATAACAGACTCTGATGATGAGGAAAGTGCAATGGCAGCACATTACTGTGTCTGTGGTTGACATTGGACCATTCAGGCTAATGTAAAACAAACTAAAATGTTTCAAGTGCATTAAGTTGGAAAAATGTGAAAACAATTACCGCGAGTAAACAACAGTCATTCCCCGAGGACGAGCGTTGTCGTCAAGCGAAGCTTAGAGGAGATGAACATGCAGCACACACAGACATTCTTCGCCTTTTGAGGGTTTTTTTTATGGGCAATGATACTGTTTCTGAGCATAAGCAACTCCTACGCCCTTCCTCTTTATGGCAAGTGAATTTCTTTAAATGTTTGAATTACTGCAGCTATATGTCCATGCATATAATGGCCAGCTACCATTACACCGTAACAGAGTATCTACAAAAAAACATAATTTTTGACATGGCAGTCAAAGAGAAAAGCATAGGCAGGGAAACAATTTGTGATGCTTGAGCAGATTCCCTCTTCCCCCGTTTCAGCTGCAGAAGTTAGCTTTACAGCTATTAGTTTATTGTGACGTACTGCTGCTAACACTGTTCAGCCTCGTATCGCGCTAATATACAAAAACTCGCGCTAATATACAAAAACGCTCACTGACACGTGCAGTGAAACAATGGGTCAGGTTATTCAGTAATGGCCTTTTTTCAGAGAGACAAATCAGGAGGAAATTAACATAGTTTGAGACCTTTCTCTGTCTCGGCAATACACTCTTGTGAGATCTAGCAACTTTGCTTCATTCGCAACTGCCCCCTGAGATAACTTCCAGCATTAACGTACTTCTTTTAACCAAAACAGTGATGTTTCCCTAAACCTAAACGTTTTGGTGCCTTAACGTAACTGAAAAGCGACAATTTTGAAATACCAACACTACACTTGTAGTGCTCTGTGCGTTGCTTACTGTACCACGTGACATTCATCATATCAGAGGTTTGCAAAAATGTACGATGCCAACATTTTTAATGGCAACTTTATGAAACACAAATTCAAAGCATCTGATAAAAAAACGCTTGTGTACAACTTTTAACCGATTTACACTTGAATGAAGTCAAATGTTTCGCAGTACACCGCCTTTATCTTCACCTCCATTCTGGAGCTCCCACTGAATTTGCACTTTCCAGTTGCACTTGAAAAACTTTTGTAAAATCATTAAAAGAAGACAATAGATCACAAAAGTAAATATTTGAACGACTGTTATTTTCCGATCATACCTTGTTAATTAACTCTCCCGGGTAACTCCCACTCTTACGTTGGTATACAATGAGGGTACAGATGAGCGGAGTTCTGCTGCCACCTTATTCTAACCCGCTGTGCCATTCTCACTTTACATTGAGCTCAATGCTCCATCGCCTAGAATCCAGCAGCTGCCAGAAAAGTGGATTGATTCTTAGATATCTTTATAAACAGTACTGTATGTGGGAAGGGAAGCCTGTTCATCGTTGACTGAATAGAAGACTAGCAATAGAATAATTAAAATGAGATAAAAGAGCAATTGTAACTGAACAAATAAAATCTCAATCAAAGATCAGGGACTCGAGACAATACACCTGAGGCAGAGAACAACCCTCCATAACCATACAGAGTGCTCTGTGTGCTAAATAATGTTTCCCTGTTGGTCGACAAATTCATGGCACTGTGATAATCACAAGCCGTGCTCCTCAACTCAACCCAGGCTTTTATTGTCTGTTTGCTTGCTTATCTGCATTTTTCTTTTTCTTTCGAAGACATGTTTATATAAAAACATTGAAAGTGGGTTAACTGGAAAGGCATCAAGGAGATTTTTTTAGCACAATTGCCTTTGCTTTAAACATAAAGAGGGGAAAAACGTTTGATATTCAGAGAGAGAATATAGCAATGTGGAAAGGCATTAATCATTTACAAAGTTTGATTGTTTTCCAGAGAAGAAGAAACATACACCAAGGCCCAGGATAGTTTGTTTTTGTTATATTTAAAAAGATAGCGCAGCTTATTTGGCCAAATTGGAAAGCCGTTGCTCCCATGCGATTAGTACAGCAGCGGTTTCATATTTCACAGCAGCCTCTTTCCCTCCTCCCGTTTCTGCCGTTCACTCATTCCCCTCCACTCACCGGCTCCTTGCTTCGCCGATCTCTCAGTACTTGCCCAGTGGCAATATACAACTGCTCATTCTTGCACAATGAGAGAGGGAGATAGAGAACAAAAGAGGGTTCACACATGAAAGGGGACAATGATCCTTTTTCTTGGCTGCCACGATAAAACAAAAAACACATCTTTAAGGGAATAATTCGGCTTCATCAATTAAATATCAAACTAGTGGCTTCTCCAGAAGAGACATGGAGCCATCACCTCTGTTCTCCGGGGCTTCTTTTCCAATGAAGCTCCGAGATGCAGATGAAAAGATTTTGTTCACATACAGAGCTGATAAGAAAACTGACGCAAAGAAATAATAAATCACAAGGAATATGTATTGACCTTGTTAACCTCCATATAGATATATTGATTACCTCATATAAGTCTTGTTATGTTGTAAAGTCATCTGTGTAATTAGATGTGTATCCTTCTGAGACAGAAAAGACCCAGAGTTGCTTTTTTAATTGGTCCAAAAAAAAAGGAGCGAAGGTCCTCAAGGACAAAGGCTACCACTGAAATTCTTTTAATCCCGTTACCGTGTGGAGTCTAAGCAACTCGAAAATAAAGATATTAGAGAACAAAACATTTTAACGTTTAACCGTCCCACTGAAAATCATTACATTCTACTTAAGTAGTCTAGGCTTATGGGAGCGAAATATGTTTAAGAGTGAGTGTTTCATGTCGGAGCTGCAAACACACAAGAAGAGATTGTGTCAGAGGTAACACAAACACTGGCTGACTTTGAGGGACCCGGGCTCGTTAAGCCATTTCACTTTTTGATAAGCAGGAGACATGACGAGTTGTGAAAGGACCCATCCAGTTTAAACATGTCAGGCTCTGGCTTATCACCCAAAAACCTGTTAGCGCCACTTCTTGTTTCCAAACAGTGTCAGTCCGGGGCCCTCTGTGTCTCTCAGTTCCTACCTAGTGTATCCTAACCTCCTCCTGCTCTCCTCTCTGTCTGATCTGTTCTCTCATTTATCTCATCCATTTCAACCTGTTTTCTCCATCTCTCCCTGTTTCTGCCTGTCTGCCCTATTTTCTTCCGTCTGTTTTTATGCCATCTTTGTCTCCCCCTCATGTCTTTGTGTCAATTGCATTTCATTTCTAATTTTTCTTTCCTTTGTCCACACTTTCTTCCTATTATATCTGTATCTTTAGTGTCTCTCGCTCTACTTTTAACTTCTTCAGCCAACATCCTTTTCCTTTCTGCAGTCTCCTTCCTAAAACAACACACTACTGCAGTAACCTACCTGTCCCCCTTTCTAGCTCTACTCTCAGCTGTCTTGCCTCTGATAAGGGGGAATATGAGATCTATACCTACCACACTCAGGTTGACTGGCGTGAAGGGCTTTGGCACAGGCAGATCATAGAGAGAATTCAGCATGTCATTCAAGTCATTTTCCTGGGGGAGAGAAACAAACAACAAAAGAAAAAAAAAACATAAAAACATGGGACACATGAATTTTATTTACTTGTTTTGTTGATGTCACAAGTTATGTGTCAATCTTAACAACGGCGCTGGGATAGGCGCTGGTGCAGACCAGAGGGCAATCCTGCAGCGAGGCCTGAAGGGCTCCAAAACTTCCGACTGACATATGTTTAACGAGCAATAGTGAGGTTAAAAGACGGCTGAGTGTGGGGCTGCAGACGCTTATTATCCGGTGGCGTTGATTTACGGCCAAGAGCGGGCTGTCAGTAATTAAGCTGGGGTCCCCGCTCCAAAGACGGGGTCTTTAAGAAGCCGTCAGAGAGAGCTAGCTTGACCACAGAACAGGCCGAGAGATTATTCTTCCAGCATTTATGAGCTCTGCGACAAGATAATTATTTACACTCGGTCCTCTGGCTGGAGAACTGAAAAAAAATAACAGTTTGCAACTAACTACTGCGAACACAGGGATGGCGCATTGTTGTTTGTTTTAGATTCTTTTTCTATTCGCCCTTTCAGAGAACTTAGTTTTGGCTTCGAACAGTTGCTTGTTTGAGGACATGTTCATGAGTGCGAGTGTATTTGTATGCGCGAGCCAGAAGGAAATAGAAACTCGAGAGGAATGGGCGGCGATATACTGTAAGAGAAGGAGAAGGGTGGGAGGGAGGGGATGTGTTGGGGTGTGTGCAATCGAACAGCCTCCTGTCATGAGAGGCTCAATGCTCACACGCATGGTCAGCAACACAGCCTGGGGAAACAGTTCATTTACCCCTCGCCCTAAACCCTCATCGCTCTTCTGTCTTCCCTCGTCTGTCAACATCTCCCTCTCGCCCGGAACGGACAGCGGAGTAAATAGAAACCAAATCATGCACACTAACACTTCAGTCACCCAGGATTTCCACCAATCTTTCCATCTCTCTCTTCCTCACACACAAACCGGTCTATTCTACTCATCTGGCTCTGTCTACACTCGACTATCCCGCCTCTCAATCACGTTAATGCGGGTATATGTTGAATGTTTATGTGATATGTTTGCGATTGTCTGCCTTAGCGGGCCTCTCTGTCCTGATCATTGCTCTCTAAGGATCTTGGAAGAAGCAGTGACTACATGACAATTGAAAGCGGTCCCAAAGCTCTCTGCAGCTTTCACTTGCTCTGCCTCCCTCCCTCCCTCCCTCCCTCGTCTCTTCTCACTTCAGTCTCAACATGGGAACATCACCTACACCCTCTGCGCTAGACGCCGCACATCTCCCCAGTTTGTTGAATATTTTACATTTCCCCTCCCTTTGCTAGTACAATGCAGTGAATAGTCAGGGGAAAAGACTTTTGTGAAGTGCGAGCATTGTGTATGTTTGTGTGTGTGTGTTTGTGTGTGTGGTTTTGTTTTTTTCTTAACAATTTGTTTTCCAGTAAATCATCAGGAATAACTTCCAGTGTCAGATCAGCGTTTGGTCTGTGAAATGTCAACATTGTTGCTGCTAACAACAGGAGCCAAGTGGAGCCCAAGACGGCGAACAAAACTTGCACACAAAAGGGAACATGCAGAAGAAGCACAGAATGGAGGAAAATATCTCACCACAGTACAGTTTCAAAAACATTAAACTGTGCTTGTTTCCCAGTCAAACCAAACCAGCATGTCTTATTTCTCATGTACTTACCTTGCAATACATACAATTATAAATACCTCAGAGAAGACGATTACCTGTTGTTTTGTTCGGTAGTCTGCCAGAGTATTTAGCAACTTGTAGTAGATTTCAAACCATGGTAGATAACTGAAAGAGTCAGAGGAACAAAACAATTAATGACAATGTTTTAATTCATTGTATCATCCGCTACAATAAACAAACAAGATGTGCATCAGTATAAATGTAGAGGGATTTAGTCTTCTGAAAACTATTATTTGAGTGTTCTGCTGGACAGTAAAACCATTAAACAGCACTGAGTTTTTAATGTATAGCCTTGCCATATAACTCTGTATGTACTGGCTATCGTTAGTGACCCATTGTTTATGGATCAAATACACTCTGGACATTGATAATGGATTGTGTTCCCAGCTAGTCCAAAGCACAAAGTCTTTGTTACAATGGGAAAAAAATTAAATGCTATGTAGTTCGTATTATTACATTCTTCGACACCCAGGGCCTTTCCGCATGCTAAGCATGCTGAGCCAATAGGGAGGGCAGAAAAAACAAAAAAAATGGATTTTAGATTCTTTAATAAAACAACACCATAGCTTTCATGTGATGTGGAAGGATGCTAAGGTTTACAAGCATGCGGCTCACAGATGCACAGGGTTAACAAAATGCAGCCCAAGATGCCTCCTGCCACCCCGTCCTCCTCCTCCTCCTCCTCCTCCTCCTCCTCCTCCTCCTCCTTCTCTCTGTGTTTCTTCTTATGCCCTTCGCATTAAAAAAATAAAAAAATCCTTATGCAATTAATGTTAAATAAATAAATTCATTAACAAGCTCAAAATAATTTATACTGCAGTGTTTGTGTTAAAGCTAATGACTGAGCACACCAACCATAAGCTAAAAGCATCTGTGGCGTGGCTTTCTTTACAAAGTTGACATATTCTTGGCCAAGTCCACTTGCCTTCTCGAGGGAAGATGGCCAACATTTTCTTCCGGCATAAAAGAGGGCTCAGTTTATTTAATGTTATGCAATCAATAATAATAAAAACATAGTGTCATGTCAATGTATTGATTTTTTATTTTGTTTGGGGTTTTAACATGCAGTTTTGAACACTGCATGAATAATGATTCTAGATAAGGACTTCTTAGCATCCCGATGAAATAAACAGAAACTCCCATTAATGCTTCATTAACTTGCCTGGCTGCAGGATTGAAAAATTAATTTGTGGCAAAATGAGCCAATCAATCAAAAGTGGATTCTTATTTGCTCACCAATCTCAGTGTTCCTCAATGAGTATAAATAAGTGAAAACGGTGTTAAATACAAGTCGTTAAGATTTTTTTTTAATTCAAGTAAAAAAATCTGACAAAGAGCTTAAATCTGCCGTTTCTTAGTTCTGATAGATGACACATTAGTCAGAGTGAAGCTTTGACTGCGTGTGAGTTTATAAGCCAGTGAAGTCCTGCTCAGGCAGTTGGCTGGAGACTGAGGAGTTTCCAGGGCATGGGTCACCGGCTGCTCTGTAGACTGGAATTAACAGACAACAAGAAAACAATAAAGTGAACCTAATGCAAATTTTCATATCGCTAAATCCGCAAGGGGCCAATGACAGGCCAGGTTCCCGGAGAAGTGTAACCAAGCGCACCAATCAGAGAGGCTGAGTGACCATTAGCCTGAAACAATCAGCCTCTTAACATGCCAATATTTTGACGTCTGTGTGAAGATTTAACGCAATCAGGTCACATTCGCAGAAGAGCCTAAATTCAAACATGCGTATGTTAATTCACATGCTGACCGGATATCAAGCTCGAAGACCTATTTCTGCCAAGACAACCCAAATATCTGCATACGGGGTCAGTTTACATTTAGCAATTACACGAAAAGGTCAGTATATATAATGACTGACGGGGGAGGGCAAAGCCTTTGTATTATCTGCCTCCTGTATGTGTGTTTAAAAAGCCAGGCTTCTGGACATTAATCCTTCATTTTTCACCGTCGAAGGGGATGTAAATAGGAGTCTTGCTGTCAGAACAGCCGTCAGGCCTCACAGATCTCACAGTCATTACACTCCTACACCAAGGTGCTGTAAATCCTTTGTTTTAGAGGAAAACGCATGATCGCTGGTGAAGGCAGCCAAGCACAAATTATCAATATTCTTATAACATCTTCCTGCAATAAGTAATGCCTTTTCATGCTTAATTAAAACGCAATAGAATGAATACAACTTAGAGATGTATTGTTTTGTTCTACTTATCCCTCCCTGCTCTGTGCTCTCTGTTGATGCAAAGTTAAAGTTTGGAAAGCTTAGAGAGATACTCCTACTCATCACAGTTCATTGCTCAGATCTGTTTGTGCTCCGCAAATCCTCCGATAGAGAGAGAGAGAGAGAGGCATCCATCACAGGAGTGCTCAGTGTGTGGGGGCCCCACAATCTCCCCTGCCATTTTAAACACATGTCTTCTCAAAGTGCCATGTACTCAAAGAATGAACCAGTTAATCTGCGGTCCACTCACAGCCCGTCATGCTCTTCATCCAGGGCTCAGACTACCTAACCGCATGGAAATATCTGACAGAAGACAGGGACATGAAGGTGCCTTTGGGAACTTACAATTATGCTATTATGGACACACACAAAAATGCAGCTGAAATAGGCTTTCACAAAGAAATGTGTGAACCGAGAGTGAAATAAACTATTCACAAAATGTCCAAATATTGTGAACGACATTGTGAATAAATATTCTCATACTCATAGGTTTTAACTATACATGTCAGTAGTTAAGGCGTTTGATTGACTCTTTATATTGGAGTACTTAGATCGGACATTTTTGCTGCAATAAAGTACCTGTTGGGTGCTAAACACAACACTTATTCCTGTTTCTTAGATGAGTCTTAAATCTCCTTTAATGCACAGGCATCTGTAATCGTAAGTCATCTTACACTTTGTAGACGATTTCATTACACCTTTACATTCTCGGGTTAGGGGTTAAGTACAGGGAAGGAAGTGTCCTCCGGCGAATCGCTAAGTGACCACAAACTGGAGCAATGCAGTCCCTAAAATGTATCCTTAAGCCCCAGCCATCAAATAAAGATCCAAATTTTTCCGAATTACTCCCGTGTTCACCAGAAAAACTGTCAAATGTGGGGGACAAAGAACAAGAGAAAATGGAGTAAAACAGAACAAGTTAAATTATCTATTTTGTATTGTTCCTCGTTTTGTGGAGAATATGCCTGGAGGGAGCATGGCCCTTCGGCCACGGCTTTAGCAGTGAGACTACAAAGGGCTATCCACATAAAACTGCCCTCCTCATTAAGGCACTTCCTCCTGTAAGGAGAGGTGACAATTTTACGGTCCAAACACTTCAACATTCACAAAGACGAAAAACTGTTACAGTTTTATTCTATAACCATGGGAAATTAAAGATGAAATAAAAAATAAAATAAACTAGTCAGTCTGGGCCTTACTACTTTACATTTTAACTGATAATTCTTTCAGATAAATCATTTACATTATCTGTATTTTTCTGTTCTTCTTTGGTTATATATATATTTTTTTTTAAAGACAAACTAATCTGCTGTCCTTTCCATAACACTTCTTGCATGGCAGAATGAAAAACAGTTTAAAGACTTAAAAACATAATTAAATGTTCAACCAACACACTACTGCAGTAACCTACCCATTTGTATGCTTTAGAATAATGACACTTGTCTTAATAAGAAGACAAAAAAATAAAGACAAACGTAACTGGGAGGCACACAAACAATTTTAAATTAACGTAAAAAAAATTCTATACGTTGTCTTATTAAAAATGAAGCAAGCCATGCAAACTACTCAAAATGCATAATGAATTTTATACATCATATGTCAAATGAATTAGCATGTCTAACTCAGCGAGAGGGACAGGGGAACCTCTGCTAATTGGCAGTGAAGCTTCATGCATAATTATGGGCCAAGCGTCTTTGCTGTCGCACTGTGGCAGTAGCCGAATAACGAGGAGAAAAGAGGGAGGGAGAGAGAGGGAGAGAGAGGAAGAGAGAGAGGAAAGAAAAGAAAAACAAAGGCCATGGAAGCTGGCCGAGAAGGGTGGGTGGTGTGGGGAGGAGGGACACTGTTCTTCACAGCAGCTCATCAGGGCAGCGACAAACCCACGACTGTCCATCAACAGCCACACACACCCATAACACACACACACGCACACGCCCATAACGCACGTACACAAACACAGACACACACACACACACACTCACACGAGCATCACTTACAGGAGTGCTGCTTTACACTAACAGAGAAAAAGAAAAGGCTTTGTGCTCCTTTTCCAGTTTGTTGTTTGTTAAACTGCTTAATACATTCATTAAAAATTGATTTATTTGTACATTTTCCTCAGTTTATTCTAAAGCACATGAGCCTGTCCACTGAGATTATCACTAGAGCGCTCCTTCTTTGTAATGGTAAGGTAATTACATCTGTAAAAACATAGTGTCAACATGCAATTACATGGGAATTAAATGATAATAGCCTTTCTTGGAGAGTAATTATGCAAAGAAAATGATATTTTCCTGGGTTTGGTATCCTCATTTATTTACGCTGTGATAAGATGAATCCACCTATGAAATATCAAAAACTGCTAAACTTTTGGATAATTATAGCCACATCACTAACATAATTGTGTGGGCAGATGAGAATATAAATGTGTTATTCTGGCATAGTGCAGTTCAGTGTGAAGAGAGGAAATACTGTCTGAAAAAAATCTGTGCTCACTTCTAAGATCTGGTAAATTAAAAAAAAATGTCATCAGACTTGAGAAATAAATGCAGATATTAAAAAAACTGTTCTGAGACTGATCTAAAAGGGCCAAAAAGGCCAAGTCTTGGTTATTTGAACGAATAAATAAAAGCAATGGTGTTTGAAGAAGTCATTTTCCACACACAGAGTAAAATATAACGGCTGACTTTTATATGTTTGGATTTGTGATGTGCAGCACAACTTATACTACATCCAGTTGTCACTCTTTTGACATTCTTTTAATTTGGATACTATTTAAAATTACAAAATGTTCGATACCGAATTCTGAAGACTGCGGTAAGATTCAGTTCATTAGAACAACATGGTTTTGAACAAATACAAAATAAATATATGGACCTTGGAGTATTAAAAGCATAACAAGATTTACCGTGAATATATGCACACGTGTGTGTGTGAATATATTCACGTGTGTGTGTGTGTGTGTGTGTGTGTGTGTGTGTGTGTGTGTGTGTGTGTGTGTGTGTGTGTGTGTGTGTGTTACCTGAGCAGACACATGCAGACCCGGCAGCCTTGAGTGAGTCGACAGAAACCAAACCTCTGTTTGCCGTCGATGTCCGTCAGCACAAAGGTAAAATTCTGCCCCACCTGATTCTGGGAAACCCTGAGGCCGGAACAAAGGGGAAACATAGACACTCACAAATGGCCAAAACCACATAACAATCAACTGAATGCAATGGGGTGCACTAAATCTATGAAATCATGTACATTTAAAATACAACATAGAAAAACACAATTTTGGTCTGGCTGGATGGAGAAACAAACTCATTCTCAGACAAAATCTCACTATGAGCTACATTTTCAGTTAATGTCCAATTCTGATGTCACATATTTATTTCCATTATGACTTGAGAAACATAAAACGCTTTTTTACAATGGCAGCGAAGCTCTGTCCTTCCCTACTCCACTAGATGGCAGCAGCTCAGCTTCAGTAAAATACTGTACATTCCTCCCCCTCCCCCCTTACACTCTCTGTCTTTACAATGAGAATTTTAACTTGTCATTTTCCAGCCTCAAAATATAGAGGCCGCTACTTTTCATAAAGCTGCTGGTCTGATCAGACCTCTGTAAGGTAGAAGAAAACACGCCTCCTTAGACTCAGGACACACACACATACACAAACACACACACACACACACACACACAGCAGGTCAATGATGACCTCATCGGAATCATCATTAATGAAACTTGTTGCCATCATTATTATAGTGTGTCCTCATCATCACACCATTTACATTTGGGGACATTTTGCCAACAGCTGTGTTGTTTGCAGATACAGTCAATGCAGATTGTATGCAAGAACATGTCAGATGTGTTGGGGTTTAAGACCAGAGAGGCTACTATCACACCGACAAATTCACTCATCATTTCACTGTGACAGTGAGCGTAAATCATCATGTGACTGTACCTAGGAATGATGGTAATTTCATTATCATTTCCTCCTTCAAATGCCTATGCATTTCTGTAATGAGAGGAGAGCTAGGTGTACATATTTGTGTGCGGTATGTGAAGGAGGTGAAAGTGCGCTGCAGTGCTTAAACAACGGGGAAGCTGAAAGGGACAGGAATCGTACCTTTCCACGTCAAAGGGAAAGCAGAACTTTGGTATCGTCTGAAGGACCTCCTGAGAAACCAGAACAGAAAGAGAGACACACACACCTTTTTAGAGAAACACACATCACAGGGAAAACAAATAATAACTGCCTATTTCAATATGACGTTCTCTTCGGCCTCCACTAAGTGGATGCTATCAATTGGCTGAACAAAATGAGGATTAATGTTAAATGCTGCTGATAGCAATCTGACAAAGTCTTGACATCCCAAACACTGCAGCCTAAATGCACTTAATCCAAATGAATGGGCAATATAACCCACTTCATTTGGCAGAACAGAGTGGAACGGTTCCCTTTTTTTTTTACGAGGATGGGGGTGGATCTCGATCCACAGCTTGAATAATTAGCAGTTAATACGTTCATCGATTATCAGGTGGCAAAGGGAGAGGAAAAGATGAAGGGAGAGAGAGAGAGAAAGAAAGAAAGAAAGAGAGGGAGAGGGGGGACACACAACACTAAGGCGATGGTGGCAGATTGTAGTGACAATGGGCTAAGCAGCTCTGAGGGGTTAAGAGGTAGGAGAGGGGGGGTACAAGCCTTCAGGGCTTTACCTCCCAACACCTCCCTTGTGGGTTGGGGGAGTGTGGGGAGGGTGTATGCTCTTGAAGCGATGTGGGAGGGGAGGGTGCGGGGGCACCTTTCCACCAGCAGCATATGGATATAGACAGGGAGCAGGAACAGAGCGGAGCACCATATGGGTGAGCTACTCTAAACCAGCCACACAGCCACCGAGTAACCAGGTCCCCACTCTGTCTGTCGCTCTGTCTGCCCGTCTCTGGCTGCTAACCTGGCCTAGAGCGGGCGCCAGGCATCAGGTCCCTTTGGCCGTCTGTCTCTCTGCTACCTCTCTCTCCGTGCCGGCCAGGCTCTGCCAACCCCACAGACTAATCCTCGGGACTGGGTGGCTGTCTGCTCTGCTCTGGCCTCTCTTGCGGTCTCACTCTTTCTCTTGGTTTGCCTGCCAAGCTCGGCCACTGAGCCCAAGGTCTGTCTCTTCTTTGTGATTGGAGATGTCCGACCTGAGAGTGATGTAGCTGTTCCACCATCTCCCTGTCTGCCTCTCCCAGAGACCGATCCGGACGACAGGTTGGGTGTCTGCTGCTGCTGCTGCCTACTGTCGCTAAGACCTCGCCGTGGGGTGCAGTCACTGATCCCCCCCTCCCCCGCCGCCCCTCCTTATCAAAACTTAAAGCTGCCATCTCAGCACAGCCATCGCCACAGACAAACGAGCAACAATGAGATATGACAGAAGGGGAGATGAGGGGTATGTGCGTGAGTGTGCCATGTGCATTTGTGAATTTGAGTGTATGTGAGTGCATGCCTGCTTTAAGGACTTTGTGCATTCAATGTGAGAGGGTGGTTAAGCATGTACATTTGTACGCGTTTGTGTAGGTTTGTGGGTGTGGGTGGGTGGCTCGGTTTGTGTGTGTGCGCCCACATATGGAGCCTACGGGAGGGGCGGGTGGGAAGTGGTTGTTTTTACATATCAGGATCTGTGATAACATTGAGAACTCAACAAAGACAGAGAGCTCGGTGGCAGAGGAGGTCTCCGTCTCTGCTGTGTGTGTGTGTGTGTGTGTGTGTGTGTGTGTGTGTGTGTGTGTGTGTGTGTGTGTGTGTGTGTGTGTGTGTGTGTGACTGTCTTGGCGTGTGCGGCTGTAAAACTGTCACACACATCAGAGCTGCCATCGCTGTATGCGTCTGCTACTATTATTAACCACTATGTACGCACACCAATATGTTCCAGAGAGCCCTCCCTGGCGCACTGCATATGGCTCACAAACCCAAACAGATACACACCGACAGAGACACACACACACACACACACACACACACACACACACACACACACACACACAGGCGTGCATGCTTTCCCTGCAACTAAAAACATTTGACTTGCCAGATTTGAGAGTTGTCACAGCCCCGCCCACATCAGTTGTCTCTGTTTGAGTGACAGTCTTGGGGCTGTAGAGACTCTGATCTCATACAGGACTAGTGGGAAGTGATGCGTTTTTATGCGTGTATGATGTGACAGCAGACATGCTCTCTCTTTCATATACATATATATATATATATATGTATATGAAAGAGAGAGCATGTATATATATATATATATATATATATATATACATACATACATACATACATACATTCTGAGTACCATATACATATACAGTCCGTGCGCCTCAGGTATACTGATGCCTTATACAGTCCATAGACATTTTTACATCTGTCTATAGCCGTTAAATAGATTGCTGTTTCTGTGTCTGAAATCACTGAAGATCTACCCTCTTCTTTCTCCACCAATTTATAGAAATACATTTTAGGGCTGCAACTTATCAAAAAATCTGTTATTTATTTTGTCCTTTAATCAATAAGTTTTTCTTTACACAATGTCAAAGGGAAACTAGAATGATCACCTTGCAGTTGTATGCTTCCGCCAACCAGTCATGTTGAAGTTTACGTCCATGTCTGTCCTAAATCGCGTCATCTTTTTATACAATTAGACATTTGAGCGAAATAGTCAAACCAATGCATATACATTTCTGAGTTTTGGCGCAGAAATATGTTTTGTGAGGTCACAGTGACCTTTGACCACCACATTCTTATCAGTTCAACCTTGGGTGAAAGAGGATGTTTGGCCAAGTTTGAAGAAATTCCCTCCAGGCATTCCTGAGATATCACGTTCACGAGAATGGACCGAACAGACCTGAAAACAGACTGCTGCAGGCGTGGAGGACCAACATACCCATCACAATCCAATCAGAGTAGAAGTTGATTTCATAAAAAAGAGATACCTAAAGAAAAAACTTACATTTGGAGACTAGAACCAGTGAATCTTTGTGGCATATTTGTTTTAAAACCAAGTATCAAAGTATTTGCATGTGAACTTTCTGATTAATAGACAAATTGGTTCAGCTTTAATGGACTTACATACATACAAACCATTTCTGATGAAGTGATGGGACCGGGTTATTTAATCACTCAGAGTAATGTTGTTTGTATATAGAAAATCACTACAAACATGTACTGTAAGATAAAGCACCAATACTAGAAAATGCTTTGGCTAAAAAATCTCTCAGTAAAAAAAATCAAATGCACTAACAGTCTAAAGTCACAAAAAACACTTTCTCACTTAGTGTATCGAACCATGCAGATAGTTTTGATCTTCAGTTTTGAGACACCCAATATAATGTAGTTGAACAGACTTTAATTTGTAGTGGTCACAGAATTGGAAAAAAACATGTCTTTTTATTATCAGCGTGTCCATTATTCTGGATAACCTGCAGGCTTCACTGTCAGAAAGTTTTCATTTGGTCTATTTCTCTGGTAGAAATAGTTCCATGTGCCAAGTGATGTGAATATCTCAAAACATTAAAAAAAACATCTATCTCAAAACCTGGGCGAATAACAACAAAACCATCTGCATCACATACCACTGGTAAGTGAGAAAATATGTTTTGGATGAATCGCCCCTCTGAGCTCAACAGCGTTCCTGTTCCAACATCCCTTACAGTTTTTTACCAAATAGACAGCTTGTGCGATATGCAACTCATAATCTTTTCTTTTGTCAGTCTGTTTTCTTCATACCTGGACTACTGACAACACATCTTTGCATCTGTAGCTCTCTTTCCACCTCCCTCTGTCCATGACTGGGCCTTATACCGTGGGGATATATCTCAACAGGAATGGCACAAAGGGGAGTGTTCTTCCACAGTTTCTTAGTACAGTAAGCCTCCCACCATCTCCACACACACACACACACACACACACGCACATGCACACGCACACGCGCACACCCTGCTTGCCATTTTCCCAAGACAAAAGAAAAAGAGGCAGCTAATATATTTGTGAGGGGGGTGAGGAGGAATCTGCTGCTAGGCTGGGCTTGGCAGACAGTGGCGTATGTGTGTATGTGTGTGCGCACTGTTTATCGTGAGTGGAGACAGGGGTATCACTCAGTGAGACAGAATATCTGGGTTCCCCCAGTGGACGACCATGCTATCGCTGCACCACAACAGCACACAGCAGCACTAAGCCCCTGCAGGATAGCACGGTGCAGCAGGGAAGAGCAACAAACTTTGCAGCGGGGCGACAATCTTGTTTTTCTACTCTTAAAAAATAAGCCTTAACTTCCCTTTTATTCCCGCTCTACCCTAATTATTTTGGAAGTAATTGTGGTGAGTTAAGCTATATATGGTTGAGGCGTATAGGGGGTACTGGAGGGATTTGACACGTGACGGTTCATACTCTGTGGGCTCTTTGCATGCATCTCCCCTATTAACCACTCACTATGACACAAAAAGGGGAAAAACAGCTTTTAAAAATCACAGCAAGTGGATGGAATGATGTTAACCAGTTCATTATCAAGGGATTCAATGCTCAACTCAGCCACAGCCGTGGTGTTTCATTTTGGGTGTGAACTTCATGAGCAACGTTCATTTTCCCATATGCTTGAAAATATAGAGGAGGAGAGACAGAGCAGTGTGGTTGAGATATGGATGCAAGGAGGGAAGAAATGAGGATGGAGTAAAAGGGCAAATCAAATGCTGAAAATAAAAAAATATGAGGCAGCAAAAAATGCAAAGAAGCAAGGCGGACGGAGAGACTGACAAGAGTGAATGTCTTAAAGAAGGAGTGATGGAGGAGGTATTCTGGACACAACAGCAGAAGGTGGGAGGGACGAGCAGCCCAGTTCATGCCCCTCTCCCCATGCAGCAAGGACTCCTCCCTGGGGGGACTCAGACTTTAAGCCCCTGCCCTGCTTTATATTCCCCTGGCTACTGCAGCCAGATCAATCTAGCCAGCTACCCAGTGTAACTCAACCTAGTTCAGTGCAGCCCGGCCCCCAGAGCCCTCCCTGCAGGGTGTAGTTTAAAGAGGAATGGCGGCAGGCACATTTGTAAATGTACCACTGGTATACCCATATTAGAAGCAGACTTTAAAAAAGGACTATAGCGGTGTTTTTGCATGTGTTAGCCCATTACTACAATTCACATATACTTTACATTACTGTCAGCTGTTTTCAAAGCAGGCTGTAGTGTTTTAGATTTCTCAATGTGTGTTTTTACTGTATAATCCATCAAAGTGAACACTGTGCCTGCTTTTATTTTTTGTCAAAGTTAATTTATTATTTCCTGGTAATGCAACTGCAAGACTGATTTGAAAAGTCTGTGCTGCATTACCACACAAAAATAACATAACTCAAAATAATTCAGGCAAGATGTTCACCTAATGGATACCTAACTCAAGTTAACTTTTTGCACCACATGGAAATAAATAGAAATCAATTAAAGCTGAGATGGGAGTTAAACCCATGTATACACCAAAAACGATGGCACGCTGCACATCTGCACATCTCTATGAGGATAGAACTGAACTGTGCCGAGCTCTGGAGCAATGTCACATATGGTCAGCTAATGTGTACAAGTCATCAAAGGACTGGGGACTCAAACCAGCTCTGAATTATTTTGTTCTTTCAAGAGGTTAACAACCCCTCACCAGCCATGGACGTTGGTTTAACTCACTGTCTGTGAGATCATTAATGTCACTGCATGAAATAGTATACGTGTAAGCCCAGAGCATTTTGCATTTGCTTGTGATTCAAACTGGTGACCATTAGGGTGAAATCTGGTGAACTACTGCTGGTCCTTCATGGAAATCAAGAAAACTAAAATGTTCAACTCATATCAAATAATCAGAAGTCTATATGTGTACTACTGATCAAATGTTCAAAATGATCTCAGATTAAACGTTTGTGTTGTCAGATAACTCACCTAGGCTGCAAAAAGTTAACGAGGACGACATCACATTGTCAAACTAATTACCCATTTAGCAACATTTTGGGTGAAAGTCAGGATGCTTTTGCCCTTCTGAATGCCTATACAGCAACAACTGAGCAAACTCCATCCTGTGAGGAAGACCACACGATGTCCTTGAAAGCCCTTGAAGATCATGAGTGGACCTTGAGTTAAGATTCCATTTTTTGGTCAAACTGCAATTTTTTTTGCTTCAGGCACTACACCCAGTGGTTGAACTGTACAAAACATACCTACGTTTTAAGAATGCCAAAAGTGACACATCTTGTTACACAAACTACAATCTCTGAAATAGATCAACATCTGGCTCCTGCTCACAACTCCATTCAAAATGCATTACCACTTTACAAAGGCAACTCCACATTGCAATTGTGCTGTGCACTCGGTATACAGTGTGAGACTATTCCCCAACTGATGCCTGATCTGGTGAAATAAAAAGTATGCTGAGTGTAAAAGTTGAGAAAGACCAGTTTATGTTCGAATATATGTAATAACTGCAAGAAAACTGCCGTGTGCAAAGTTATCTTTTTCCATATGTGTCAAATGTGCGTTATAATGGAGTTTTAAGGCTACAGTGGTTTTCAGCAGGCTGGGACCCCGGTTATCCAGCCAGCATTTCCACAGTATAATGACACAGTCAGCAGGGCTACTAACACATCAGCGCTGGAAACCACAGTGTCTCCACTCACCCTTCCTTCACCTCTTCCTCCCGCACGCTCTCGTGCCCTCTTCATCACCTCCTCTCTTCCTTCCCTTCTCTCTCGTTCCCTCCATCCCCCAATCTCCGTCCTCTTTCACCTCCCTCCTAAACCCCCTGTCGTCATCTTAGATTCCCCTCTTCCCGCATACCCCACCTCTTCCTCACCCTTACCAACACCCCTCGCCCCCCTTTTCCCAATTAGTCTGTCTGTGTGCAGCTACCCAGCCGATCTCTGCCCATCCTGCCGGTGCTGGTTCGCTCACCCAGCCCCTCTGGCGAACATGACAAAGAGAGATCCTCAGTATTCAAACAGACACACACTGCTTTCAAATGCCGAATGGCAGGGTCGACCTGGGTGCAGCTTTAAGCAAAATATTCAAATTTTCAGCCTTTCTTTTTTAAGAATTTGCATGGATATGCATTCATTTGTAATGTGTAAAGGCACAAGGACAGCTGAGCCTTGGTTTTAGAGAGAGAGGGTAAAATAAATAAATAATGCAGAATAAAATGTATGATGGTATAAAACCTTGATTGGGTAGATTGGTGTATTAAAACTAGGTTCAAAACTAATAAAACAATGGCACCAAATAACTGATGAGTATCATCAGTACATTTACTGGGAAAAGGGAGTGAGTAAGTCTGTGATCTAATATACTGTAAGCACAAACTTCCTGAACAACTTCCTGTTTCCTCAGTGATCTCCAAACTGTCCAGATAAAGGTGACTGGATGTGACACTATAATGAGAAAGAAAGAAAGATGGCGAGAAAGAGACTGAAAGAAACACAGAGGCAAATATATTAAGAGAGAGAGAGAAAACATTTAACAGTTTAATACTTAAATAGAGCTTTTGAAAACATTGAAAACATTGTAAATCCTAAAGAAAAGCTAGCACTTGTGACATGATGATCAGCTTTTGTTCCTCTCAGGCAAGCAAGAGGCTAAATCCTATTTCTCAAGTCTTTGTTGATTTTTATGTCTCCCATACTATGTGTATGCATTAACACATAAATATGGCACAAGAGATGAATCTACTGTCAGGTTATAGACTACAGCATAACAATCCAATGCTTTACAAGTATCAATAAATCTATATGAGAGACCAATAATGTTTACCAGCCCACTACATCTTCCTGGACAATACCATATATGTCCAAGAAATAAATGCAGGTATCGTGGTTACTGGAAAGTGTTGGATGAGTCATATTATCGCTACAAACTGTTGAGGCATGCAAAACAATGTAAACCACACTTTGACAATGCACATGTGTTATCAGAGTGCATGTCAGAAATGGCAATTACTTTCCTGTGATGACTACTTCTCCTAGAAATCAACTGTGAGGGCCAAACAGACCTACGGCTGTTCACAAAAACAGGATAATTACGAATTGGAACCAGGATTTAATCCCTGTGTTCTGAGCAGGACACTAACTCTTAAATCAGACTTCTCTAGGTGACCCTGACTTCTGGCCTTCCTATTAGCAGGGCTTGAATGAAGATAATTCTCTGGTGGGGATCAATGTGGTAAATGCGCGGTTTTCAATTAATATCAGAGTAATTGATGTACATGGTGCAGATAAAGGTAGAGTGAAACTTAAGGTGGAGAGTCAGAGAGAAAACAAGACAAAAAATGACTGATAGAGACACATGCAATGACAGACGGACACACAGACAGAGACTGGGGGGAGATGAGATGGCAGGGAAGCCAGATATAGAGATGGAATAAAGAAAACCTGCAGAATAGTGAGGAGAGGAGCAAAAGAACAACAGGGAGAGGCACCGACTCCTCTGGCCGCTGCAGACCCCGGACCCTGCAGAGATTCCTTTCATTAGGCTTTAATAGTATGCTGCCGGCTTGCCATTCTGACCTGCGCTCTGTGCCAGTAATAAGAACGGCCTTCAAAGCCGGACCAAAGCAACAGAGCTGCTAGAGAGAGGGTGGTGGAAGGGGGGTTAGATTTTCACATCCCTGCTTATTCTGCTGATAGCAGAGGGAGATGGGGGAAGAGGGAGTTTTGTCTTTCTGGATTTTTTTCGATTCCCCTCCACAAGTTTCTGTTCCCAGTGACCCGTCTGCTGCAGAGTGTCTGTGTGAGGGAGGTTATTTTGGTTAACAACGGTCCCATGCTACCAGTGCTCCTCTCCAGGAGGTGTTGCAGGTGGCAGATTGATCTTCTGGCCTCTTCAAGCACATGACAACACCTGGCAGGTATATGTGTTCTTATATCCATATGTGTATGTTCCACCTCTATAACAAGAAGAAACCCTGTTTGCTGAAAATATTTGTCATTTTCAAATCTGCACTTTTGGACCCTTGAGGACATCCCAGATGCCTAAAACAAGGACACAATAAAGGCCTTAGTTTTGTCCTCCTGTGAAGCACAACCGCACACATTTCCACTGGCTTCAACACCTTACATCCCCCCTCTTGAATAGAAATGACACTTGAAAATTAGCATCCCAGAAGCCATTGCATTTACCCTTAAGAGTTGTCCTTGCTCAAGTCTAATAAGGGTAGATAAAATGTTGATGGGATTATTTTTCTTCTTTGGCTTCAGCTATAATGCACATGCAATACGAATTCATCGATTTGTGTTAACAAAAGGGATATCATCCCCTTAACCTCCCACTGTCCAGCCCCAAACTCCTTCCCCCGTCTATCAGCTGTTAATGAGTCACCTCTAACATAATAGCATTCCACTGGGGTACTATACATGTCGTCCATTGCACTGCACTCATTTATTTTCGGCTTTTTCCACAATGGATGTATTTATGTTATGGGGTGAAGGGTCATATTGCTTGGAGAATAAATATATGGCATCAACAATAACAGTGTGCATTATTTCTGTGCTAATAACCTGTCCTGCTGATGTCCTTTCTACATATCACAGATGGGCTAAGACAGGGGAGAGCGGCAGTATTATGCCTCTGCCGAGATCTTCCACTGAATATATTACCATGTGATAGGGGGAGATGTCTCACTCCCCAACACACACACACAGACACACACATTTGTAGTGTTGGGCCAAGAGAGCTGCATATGCCCCAAACATACAAGCGATGGACTTCATTAATGAAGTGCCAGGAGGAGAGGGATAGAGATAGGGAGAGATAGAGAGAGATAGGGATAGAGCGTGTGTGTGTGTGTGTGTGTGTGTGTGTGTGTGTGTGTGTGTGTGTGTGTGTGTGTGTGTGTGTGTGTGTGTGTGTGTGTGTGCACCAAGCAGCCGGGGGGGATTTCCTTCTTTAAGCTTTCAGCTCCCACTGGGCTTAGCTCGACTGTATGAACCCTGATGTGGGCCTGCCTCTAACACATGGCGTCTCTCTCTCTCTCTCTCTCTCACACACGCAGCCCCCCCCCCCCCCCCCCCCCCCACACACACACACACACACACACACACACACACACACACACACACACACACACACACACACACACACACACACACACACACAAATGTATACATTGAAGCTCAGCAGGAGGGCAGCAGTGCAACACTGGCTCCTAAACATTTGGCTGTGGACGTCTCATGACAGATGTACATGGGATCTAGCAGAGGAGGTTAGGTCCTCGCTGCACCCTCCTCTTCCTCTTCCTCCTTCTCTGCCATTTCTCCATCCTTCTATGTTTGTTCAGCCACTGTTTCTATCTCCATCTCTGGCTGGTGGCTGCTGGTTGTGCCGTGTATCGGGTAGTTAGTGGGAAATGCACGCCAATTAAGCCACATCGTTATATGTGTGATAGCTCTGTTGGCAGCAGCGGTATGTGGTTACGGTGAGCCTGGCATCCGTAAATATGAGCTTCCTGGTTGACAGGGACAACCTGTTTCAGTGTGGATGCACTCTTTTTTCCCCTCTGTGAATACATCCATAATACTGACGCCGTTTGGCAGCAATCACAAATATAATATACAGTACATTTTGGAGAAAATCCACTGCAGCATTAAAATAGTCTAGTTTGCATTAAACCCAACAAGGAGCTCTGACAAATGGTGGTAGAGTTAAATATTTAATTAACATATAAAACACGATGGAACCATGTTTGACCACACGACTACACAATCTCCCTGTTCCCTATTCTAAATTCTCTGTTCCTTTACTATGGTCATGTGTGCGAAAAACAGATTTAAATAGACCACAGCAGTCTTTACATATTTGTATGTTTAAAGTGCTCTGAATGAGGCTAAATTAATTTGATGCCGTAGTGTCATTGTCGACCAGGTAGGACATGGCATGCAAATTCATCAAGGGTGAAAAGGGTGACAAAGCGGGAACCCAGGGCTTCTACAGGCATCAAGTTTGCATGCCTGTAGTACACATTCACCATCTATTTACTGGGCATTTCTTTTGAAACAATTGGTCCTGGGAGTAGAATGGCAGTAAAGCCGAAGTACATCTGTAGCTGCATCCACTACTGTCCACATGCAGCCTGGGAAACACAAGCAGCCAACAGCTCTTTACGGCACTGACAAAACACACCAGGGCGATGCTGGAGAGATGTGAGCAGCGGGGCGTAAAAACACTTCCCCTTACTCTCCTCTTGCCTCTCCACCACCCTTCTTCTCCCAGGAAGCCAGCCCAGAGGTCAGCGCAATCAGGACCCATGAGCAACAAAGGGCCCTACTTAGGCGTCCAGCTCAGTGCCCAAGCCAAAGGCCAGCTTAGTGGGGCGAGACTGTCCAATAGGCAAGACCCTGAAACACCCCAGGGATCCGAGGTGAAAAGGGTTAGAAAGAAGAATAAAAACACTATCAACCCAGACACATACACACACATATTCGCAAAGACATATACAGATCATATGAGGCCTTGTTTGACACTGCTGTCAGGGTGCAGTGAAGTGGAAAGACGAGACCCTGTGACACACCGAGACATCACACACATGTACACCAGTACTCAGACACACACACACACACACACACACACACATTTAGGCCTGTACCTCTCCACACACACACACACACACACACACACACACACACACACACACAAACAAACATAAAAAAAAAAGGTATGAATTTCCATCTTTCTCATCTCTCAGTTTCCCACACCTCACGCCTTGCTGTTACAGCTTCACAAAACTGGCTGTAGCAGCATCCAAAGAGCTGGCAAAATGTGCTCATTCTCAACAGCTTGTCACAAAACATCACTACTTTTCTGTCTGATCTTTTCAGAGGATGGGTAGGGAGGTCGGCCCTTGTGAAAAGACTGGCAGAGGTGATGTACTTTCCTCTTCAGCATCATTTCCTTCACTGCTATCAACCAACCAACGCCTTCTTCTGTCAACCACACTCAGCCTACACAAACATTAATTACCATGTGGTGTATTATTATATTACTATGTCATTGGGTATATCACCTACTTTATCACTTATTCTGTGGTGTTTCACACCTAAACTTGTCAATGTATCAGTAACTGTGGAGACAACCTCACCATTGGAGTGACAACAACATTTTCTGTTGGGTTTGTAGACCTTGAGGCCACTAACTTTAAGCTTTGCATGACAAAAATAAATGTTGTGGGATTTCTGCTAACAAAACATTGCACTCCTAAAACACTTCAACTCTTCTATCTGCCAAACTAACTCACTCGCCCCAATCTTTCCATTTTGTCATTTCACCTGCCTCTCATCTTCCTATCCCTTCAATCTCATGACTTCTTTACCTCCTTACAACTTTACATTGTTAAAAATCTATTTATTTTTATTTTTATTTAAACCTTTATTTAACCAGGAGGTTAAAAATCTATTTTGCGAGCGAGACCTGGCCAAGACAGGCAGCAACATAAGAAACACATAGCTACAGACAGAAAAACAAGTTAAAAGAAACTAAAAGCTAAGCGACAGTGACGTAACCGAGTTAATATCTAGTTCCCATTCTGCATCTCTTTTTTTCTTGCATCACATTTTTCTAGTCTTTCTATATCATGCCACCCTTTGGGTATACAGGTCTAAACTGAGAGCCACATATCATTGTTTTCGAGTTAGCATCTGTGGCCCCCTGCTACCAAACCTCCACACCCACATTGACTCCTCCACCACCACCACCACCACCACCCTCACCCACAATCTCCTCCTTTACTCAGGGTCAACCCTCAGCTCCCTCAGGGCTGAAGTTACCAATCATGTCCACCAGCTCCTCTCCTTTACCTCAATCCCTCAGACAACTGCTACCTCACCCACCCAATTGAGCCCCCTTCCCGCCTCCCCCACCCAGGGCCTGTCCAGAGCGGTGGCCACCAATCACATCATGTCAGGCAGCCTGTCCTGATGGAATACAGTGTCAGAGCAACACTCAGAGTTGCCAAGGTTGAAGCCTCGAGAGACCCACTGCCTTCTCTTCTTCGCTCTCTATATCTGTCCCTCCCTCTCTCCCTGTCTGGCTGATGACACAGGGGGCTTTTAAGCAGCGATGGATATACAGGACTACGTGAGCAGAAAATAAGCCAAGTTTAGCCTGAAGTTATGGCATCTAAAAAACTTGACAGTGGTTAAAAACTAAATACGCACATGGAAAAGAAAATTTAAATAACAGACAAAAAATGGCTACAGCTACAGTGATTTGTACAATTTCAAGAATGTTGCTATAGCTGCTATATTCCCATATCGTATTTGCCAAAAGCACACTATACAACAGTAAACGTCGTCATATTACATATTTTTACATACATACATGAAATTTTGTCTCTGCATTTAACCCACCCTTAGCAATTTAGGAGCTGTGGGCTGCTGTAAAGCGCCTGGGAAGAAACTGGGGTTCAGTGTCTTGCTCAAGGACACTTCCACATGCGAACTATGGGGAGACCAGGGATCAAACCGTGAACACTGTACCAATGAGACACAGCCGCCCCCGTAAGTCAAGACACTGTCCACTCTCGTATGTTATACGACGAAATAATTTTACAAAAAGAAACACCTGTAAATCGGGCATTTGATGTCCGTTCAACTACACCAGAGGGCAAGAGCCAATTGTAAATCTCATCGATGAAGCACAGATACCTTACTCCACCGAAGCCCATTAGTTCAAAATGCACATGATATGCTAAAGATACGTTTTTCTCAACTGGGGAACTCTTTCTTACCACAGCGATCGCTCTTTCACCACCTACATGTTCCTTAATGCAAGAAACATGACTGCATTTTTCACACATAAATACCAGAGTGCAATAAATTTCACAAATTGATAATACATATCAACATACTGTATATATCTGTATCAAAGCATAGATTTCCTTTTAGGATCAAATCACACCTACAGTAGCCTTGGTATGAATGAAAAACAGCATGTTATACAATCAACTCCACTCAGTATGCTGCAGGAAGATCAAAGGTTCCTTATTAACATGTGTGGAATAGCCATAGAGAGTTAACATCAACTTTAGTTCATAGCGGAGAGTAAAATCTATTCATTATTCAATATATCCTTTATTTCTCTCTGGATTTTATGCTGCAACCAGGTTGGCGGTTTATGCATAATTTGCAATTTCCTGCAACAGTGTCTTTAGAGGGGAAATATGAGATAAGGTGTTTGGAAAGTAGAAGGTTGATGAACCAGCAGAGAGCAAGGCATACAAAAGGAACAAGAGTGATTTTTATAAAAATAAAGGATGGGCATAAATACAGTTATGACGGTGGAGACAGAAAGAGACAGGACTGGAGACAGAAAGGGAAAAATAGAGAAAAGATTAACGAGAGCACCAAGAGGTTGAACCAGAATGACACATAACGGTGATATGCCAAGAAAGCAAGCACCATGTTATCTCCCTGTGTATGCATGAGTGTATGATATGGAAGTAATCGGTGGGGAGAAGCTAACTTTACACTGTAAGGAAGAAATGTGCAAGAATGCACAACAAAGAGAGATAATGACTAAAAATATGGAGTGTGCAACTAGACACAGTGTGGAGTATTCAGTGTCTATTTCCTGAGAGTAACAATCCAATTTCATCCATTTGCATCCACATTCAAGTAAAATAGAGTCGACCATAAAGCTGAGTATCCTTCATTCCAAATACGGTAACTTTTGTTCAACAGTTGCCAAAAGTCAAGATGTCAACTGCCAAATCGCCCAACTCCAGGCTTTATAACGACAGTCCACAAAGCCATGGGGGCAGCCACGATGAGTACGCCCACTTGTGTGGACAGTGTCTCTGAAAAGGTGCACATTTGGAAATATTTTTACTTGCAGCCATAAGGTTCTTCAGGAGGTAGATATTACCTTCACAACATTTAGGTATATGTCCAAAGCATATAAAGATTTAAAAAAATATGTCATTACTAAAGTATGCCCAGTATCCTTTGTTTATCTAAAAAAAAATAAGAAAAAAAAATGCTAAATATACTGACAATACCAAAACATGTGGCCATGGTCAACCAGTGTTGATCCATATTTCCTCCAGCAGGAGTACTGGGAGTACTTTGCCCCAGTTAATATGTATTTCTGTTAATAAAAACAAACAAACAAAATCTGATTTCGCTCAACATATTGCTCCAGATCAGGAATTGATAGAAGTGCACTGAGTTTCCCAGGCTTGCAGCTACACCCCCTAAGGTATTTTCATTCGTATCTCCTTTTCCCCAACAATACTTTATATCGTTTGTTGAGTTTTTGTTCACCGAGGTGAAACCCTTGTATATTTTGCCCATCACCTCTGAATATCTGACAGGAAAAAATGATCTGATAATGTCTGTAAAAAAATGTCTATATCAGCACAAATTCTGAAACATATAAAACTGCCAATGAGATACACTTTTATGGAGGAGGAATTGCCAATTTAAGTATATTAAATGATCTGGTGAGAGTGAGACCTTATGCACAGGACCCTTCAGTATTTATTCAAGGGTTTGATGGTTTAAATTGGACATGTTTGTTTAACTTGTTTGGTAAAGCGGTTAATCCCATGGTTGTCTGACAGCTGGGAGAGTTAAATGTAAGGAAACGACATCATGAAAGCCCAAAGCTAAATAAATGAATGAACAGAAAGACATACAAAGACATGTGTATGTTAGAAAATAACAGATAATCAAACACATAATAAATACAATGGTAGTGTTGACCTTAAAATTGGGTATTTGAGTGGAGTGTTGGACAAGGAAGTACATCTGTGTGAGTAACATTGTTAAATACAGCAGTGTTGTTCACTGTAGGTTTTCAAATGGTCGTCTGTTTGTGGAACTTGCTGAGTGTTTATCATATTATCCTCTGTTCTTACAGAGGAGTGGGCCCTCTATACACCAAAGTTTGGTTAGCTAGAACTAACTGGCAGAACCGTTTTTGGTTTTGTGTGAGTGTGTGTTTATGCGTGTGCATGTGTGTGTATGTGACAGCATGAGTGTGCATGGTCTGTCTGCTGTGTTTTTTCCACAACTTTGGGATGAGATCTGAGAGGAAACGGACAGATTTCCATCTGTCTGCTTCATTTGCAAAAAAAAGCCCTTCTTGCGATTCAAATATATGCTTTAGCCACCTCTCTCTTGCCCTCCCTCTCTCTCCTCCGTCTCTCCATCTCTCCCTCTCTATCCAAGTGGCATCTGTGGATGACCAGGGCATCAAGAGTCTCAGGGGCTGAGGGAGGAACAGGGGGAGGGTGAGGGAAAAAGAAAAAGAAAGGGGAGAGAGAGAGAAAGAGAGAGAGAGAAAGAGGGAGCAAGCGCCTCTCACTTCATATTTCCCCAGCACCACCCCGGCGTGCCAGCCAGCCTGCAGTCTGTTCTCCTTTGAGCTTTCTATTCTACCACAGAACAGAAAAAAATCAATTCATATTTCCATAATCCACACTCCTGTCTGTCTACATGTCTCCCCCCCCCCCCTCCTTCCATCTCTCTCTCTTTCTCCCTCACTCTCCCCCTCTCCCCTGGGGTAGACTAACCCCTCCACCCCGATCCTACGGCCTACAAATGTCATTACGCTGAGCAACAATAACGGCCTAAACAAAAGGAGGCCTTGCTCTGAGCTCTGAGCCCCTCTGTAGAGACTCTTGGCTGCTGCTGCCATATGCTGGCCAGCTCGGGCCACAGAAAGAGATATAGACTGTGGCTACAGAGGACTCCAGCCTTCAGCCCCACAAAGGAGGAAAGGAGCCCTAATCCTGGTAATGAGGCCCGTGAATACAGTCTTTATGTATACGGGGGAAAGGGCCAATCCCTCTGTACACAGCACGCTAACTAGCCATCTTAAGGGCCATCTTATCCACACAAACGATCTGGTCGACAACAGAATGAAAGAAAAGTAAGGTTGTGGGTGGGATGAAAAGGGAGACATGTCGCAGAGGAAGGATGAGGCAGGCCCATGACAGCACATACACTATGTTTACACTACTTTTTGAGGGGGGAATTCCATCTATGTTGGGTTCAGCTGCTCTTTTTACTCCTTTTCCATCACTTCCATTTCCTGTGCCTACCTCTGCAAGTCTGTAATTTCTTGCTCACACTCTCGTTCCCTCACTCCCTGTTCTTCTTACTTTGATTGCATGCTCTGGTTCTTGTGGGGTAGGCAGACATCGCCTGAAGCATCTTTCTACAAGCCCGTTTATTCCTCAAAGTGGATCAGAGAGGCAGGAGAGCCGTTTACGCTCACTGGCTTGGCTGCTGCATTGAGAGATAGTTAGCCTACGCACATATTGTTTTTTTCCCCGCCCCTTCTTTTTCTTCTAGTTGTCCATTTTTCCCTTCAGCCCAATGATGCGCTGCTGCGGTCATCTGTCCATCGTTTTGCTCCAGGACCTGTTTTGTGCTGTGGCCACTTTAGGAACAGAAACAATATGTTACATGTCTTGTTTTTTTTGCTGTCAAATCTCAGTCTACTCTCATTCTGAGACTAAATAACTTCCAGTAAAATAAATCCCCCACACACACATTGCCCAAGAAGCCACAGCAGCAAGTACAGGAGTCATGGAGTCATCACATGGCTATGCAACAGGAGAATGAGTCAAACTAATCTACTTACAGAGTGATGTGCGCAACACAGAGATTAATACGCATGCTATTACAGGCTATGTTCTTGTTTTGAT
Source organism: Myoxocephalus aenaeus (assembly GCA_038501785.1). NCBI lineage: Eukaryota > Metazoa > Chordata > Actinopteri > Perciformes > Cottidae > Myoxocephalus > Myoxocephalus aenaeus. The sequence goes on from JBAMJR010000011.1 coordinate 553,206, forward strand.
CAGGTTGGATCTCGACTGTGGTTCTTTGAAGGTGAAGCCAGAGATAAATAACAAAGACACCCTGCTGAGGTGGTGTACTTTCCTAAGGGTAAAGAGCAGGGCTTTTGAATAAAAGGGATATCAAATCCATTTAAATTATTCTCAAAAATGTTTTGCATATGTGTGTGCACACATTGTCCCCCTGAGACAGCTGATACGAACTGTGATTGGCTTAAAGGATAATTTGGGTTTTTGACAATTTGCGTCTTATTAGGTAGTTTTGGCCATCATTTCTATCGTTAACAATAACATTTCACTCACCAAGTTAATTGAAGTGACATCAATAAAAATGAGTCAGATGGGACAATACACAAGGTTATAGAGAACAGACTAATAATCTAACTTTGTATCTCCTGTTAAATCAAAGTGAGGGTATCAACCAATACCAGGTATAGAACCAATACCAGTGCTTTCTTTTGCTCAAAACTTAAAATCAGTATACCTCAATTCTTCAAACTTGTTGGAACCATTTTTATGTGAGGTAACATCGGACCAGGGATTACTTTGGGGTTAAAAACAAACACAGAATTTTGCACACAATAAGGGAATATATATATATATATATATATATATATATATATATATATATATATATATATATATAAAAATGGTAGACTTACTTTCAGTTGTATCTCTGAATAAAGTGGTTTCAATAATCTGACTTGCCTGACGTGTCTGTGCTTGTGTTTCTTGCCCATTGGACTTTATAGTAACAATGTTTCAAATGTTATTATAATCAATACAAATGATAAACAAAGATTTAAAAAATAAGACCCAGTTGGATCATACTGGAATCATCCTTTAAAACATGCCCTCTTCATATATGGGACTCTTCAACAGTGCAGACTGGGTGATACTGAGGTGTATATGACCCTGCAATACTTACCATTGACTGGTTTAGAATAAACGTGGTGTTCCAAAAAGTATTGCAAAACAGCTGCAGATTTTTCTTTCAGATTGAAAATGAACATGATAATGCTATACATATGAAACAGTGGGAGGCAGACACAGTGAGAGAGAAAGCAGGAGATACAAAGAGAGAAAGAGTAAGAGGAGAAAACAGAGGTGTGCATTCCTGTCACGGTTGCATGATAATTACTGATTCGTCGGTTATTGAAGACCTGCTCACTGCTTTTCATTACCAGCAACAGACGTACAATGAGACGGAGAGAGACAGAGAGGAGGAGGAGGGAAAGGGAGAGAGAGAAAGAGAGAGAGAGAGATGAGGAGGAGAGTGGTGGTGGTGGTGGTGATAGGTGTTTGGGAGGGGGGGGGGGGGGGTTACCACAGGATGGCAGGGTGAGTGAGGGCATTAGGCAAGGAAGGGAGATGGGAAAGGAGGAGGAGGTAGAGGTTGTCTATAACGACTGAGGGAGAGAGAGAGGGAGAGGGAGAGAGAGAGAGGAAAGAATGAAAAAGCAGAGTGTGTTCCAACCTGGTCGGTGTGGTCCTGGGGGAAGCTCCACAGCACGGTTGGATCTAGAGGTAATTGACAGACAGCATTAATCAGCGGGTGAGAAACACACCGTCTTCGCTAGCTGCCTCAGAACACATACATATTAATGAGAGGGGTGGGGGCAAGGGTGGCTGCTGCGAGTCTGTGCACACACACACACACACACACACACACACACACACACACACACTTATATACTCACTTACACACACATGCAGAGCGGCACACAGTGAAAGACAAGAGAGCGAGTGTGTCTAGGAGGTATATGCTGTAAATATGCTAATCTATATTCTCAGTGTAGATATGATAGTTTATATTACCAAATCATGCACGTTTAAGAAAGTCACATCAACACATACTCTAGTTTATTTTATTTTATTATTCCTAAATTGAGACAAGCCTGGCTGTTTGCTGGAGAGATGTAAAACCATAAGCTAAAGGGTTTAACATTGTAACAGAGGTTGGAGATTTGTTTCTTCTCTCCAGTAAATAACATTAGTGCCGAGAGATTAGGCAAGAGAAATGTACCAATTCAGATTTAGTCAATTAACAGTTAAGTCAGTAATGAAGTGTAAATGCAGAGCATTAGTTGGGGTCAAAAATAAATGCCATTTTAAAACAAAACATTTTAAGATGAACGTGTTATTTTGAGTATTTTTTAGACCACTTACTAATTAATTAATTAATTAATTAATTAATCAAAAGGAGAACGGAAATCAACAGTAAAATAATCACTAGTTGCCGTAGGATGTGTTTCAAAGACATTCAGAATGTCATTCAGAAAAATGTTTTATGTAAATAATAAAGACAGAGCGTACAAGAAAAACATAGTATGTACGTAGTCTAATTCTCTTCGTACTAATAGTTTGAAAATAGTGGGTCAATTGTTGGGTAAAAATAACCATTTATTTGTATTATCTATTTGCATTAGTGTCACTCTTTTAAAGCTTATTTCCAGACTAAAACATAGGACCCTCTTCTCACAGGCTTATACCATGTGTTTGAAAGGAAGCAGCCACCGAGCAATAGCCTGAACACAGGGGTCTCTGGTAAACACGGCTTCCACAGCTCCAAGGTCACCCTGTGACCTCGGCAGAAACAGCAAGGGTTTGAAGAGATGAGCTCTTGCATGCCAGGTTCACTGTCATGGACGTTCAAAAGGCATGAACGCCCCCACCTTTGTCCGAACAAAGCTTCAAACCTTTTGATAGCATAGATACTGCAGAAAAGCAATAACGGTGAGTTCAACAGGTAAAACAGGTTGATTTAGTCCGTTGTCCTTTAATTAAAAAGATGTATGACCATTTTAACACAGGCTAAATGTGGGTATGATCCTGCCCTACGCATATGTCCAAAAAGATTAATGCAAACATTTATGAAGCCAGAGGGGAGGACCCCCCTATCTCAGTAAAGAGGACATGCATTAACACACAATGTGTAGAGTAGCTTCATGGCTAACACACCAGGCAGCCTGGGAGAGAGAGGCCCACAATGGACAAACGGATGACAGGACGCAGCAGAATCCATCATGCCTTACATAATCCTGTTGGATAATTTCATGGGCCCCAGCTTGAAAAGAGCAGCACAGAAGAAAAAAACAGCAAAGCTCTACTAACCAACTCCGACTCCAACCCCCCACCCCCCTCTGCCTACCCATATGATCTGCCACAGTTAGGGCTATTTTATGCCAATTTGCTGGGTGAGAGGATGGGAACTGCTGCTGGAGTGTGATACAGGACAGAAGAAGACAAGAGGGTAAGGGGTCCTACTTTGTCAGTGTCCATGTTCACGGCTGAGCTGATGGGCACTAAGTTAAAAGTTATGATAGCTGCAACACATATGTGCCAAAAGACCTTTTTTCACAGCAGACATTTTGACCAGGAAAAGCACAGGTGAATTTACAGGTAGCTGTATGCTCCAGCCTTTAATTCATATATTGTATCGCCGATTACAGTATGATGAATAGCTTGATGACCCACATTGAAGGGTAGCCAATAATTAAGTATTTACTATTCTGTACTATTTACTTTCTATCCAACAGGCTCGTATTGTTTCCGTTCTGCTCCACCTCCACATTTCTCTGCCAATCCTTTTGCCTCTTGCTTCTCCTTCCCACTGCCTTTTCTTTTAAATATTCATCTTGTTTTTACCCCAAGTCATTTACGCTCCTCCTTCTCGCCTCTCTTATTCCCATGCTTGACGCATTTTTTATTTCTTCCACAACCTTTCTTGCTCTTCATCCCGCCCTCCCCTGCAGCTCTGTCCTCTTCACTTCTGCACCCCCTCTCTTTTTTTCCACCCTTTTGCGTTAATATACCCCTCCCTTTGGATGTGCAAGGCGTGTGGTGGACTCAAGAGGGGGCCTGAAGCGGGTTAAGGCTGAAAGTTGAAGGTTACAGAGGTGAAGAGGACCCCTGCTGCTCTGCCAGGGGACACAAATGTCACCATGACAGATCCTACACCGGTTAATCCACCCGGCCCTTCGTCCAAACACACACACACACACACACACACACACACACACACTAGAGCGCCACATCATCTGTAAGAAGAAGAAAAAATGCAACAATTCATTTCTGAATACTGCAACTGTCAACTGTGACATATGCAATACATACATATACTAAACCCTTTTCTTTTCAGCACATACAAAGTATTTGAGGTGCAAAACATATGCTTGTAATTTTCTCAATTGAAATGTCGTCAAACTGTGTCATTACTCGGTTTGTAAGCCATGAGTCCACAGCAAATACATTTCTGCAGCCTTTGCAGACTTTTCAGGATCTTGCATTGTCAAAACACAGGCTGTGGCTTTTACAAATGTATTATATGAATGTTTTTGGCTTTCTCACAAGGTCAGGTTTGACAAATGCCAATATGCATTGTAGCTTTTGACATTTTTCCGATTCTAACCAAACACCTGCCTATTGCCTGATACTGATTTGTCCATTCTTCTGTCTTGGAAACCATGTTCTGTTCGGCCTGCCATCATGATACATTGATCTGTTAGACAACAGCCTCTCCTTCACCTATCTCCAAAATGCAAAAGATTAAAAATGTGTTTATTGTATTTTCTATTGTTAACAAAATACATAATGAGCTGTTGCAAACAGTATAGAAACAACAGTAAAGTGCATGTGACACCAGTGACAAAGGAAAAACAACCTATAGCATTTTCACCCTGGTGAAGTGTAAACAGATCCAATGGGTGAGAATTGAATTGAAATCACCTATCCAGAGTTAGATTCCTCCATTCACACCCCAGGAAATGGAGGTGAGGCAAATGTGAGAAAAAGCTCAAGGAGTGACCATTGGTCTCTGTTTGCAAAGTGTATGTGTGTCTGTGTACAAATGTGTGCTGTACATGCGTGTTTACAGATGGATAGCAAGCTCAGGAGTGAATATTTACTGTACAGTAGCATGTCCATTGATCTCTGAGGGCTTCGAGCGTGGCTGACCTCCAACAGTCACGATGGGGGCAACATGCAGGAAGCCCCTGAGCCGTGACACATATACTGGGGAGAGGGAGGTGGTTGGTGGTAGATACGGTGGAAAATCAATGTTTTGGCTATTCCTGAGACGCCGGTCTTTAAAAGTTGGATGAGAAGAGTGAGCGAGGAGAAAGGAGGGTTAATAGGTGAAGGGTGTTGGGAACTGAGAGCGGGGCAACAGGGAAAGAGTGGGAGGAGGAAGGACGAGATGAGGGAAGAAATGGATGGCTTGCCTAAGAGTGGGAGGTAGAAGAACCCTGCCTCTCTCAACTGGCACCACTTCCTTTCTACCTACTCAGGTGGATCATTAGATGTGAGAGAATTAAACAGAATAAATTAACAAGATATATGTTCACCGAAACATGAGAAAGATGAGAAATAAACCCTTCATCTCTTATTTCTTCTATTATCTGCATAAATCTAAGTGTACTGGCACGTCCAAGTAGGCTAAAAATGAAAAATGCTGGCATCTTCATCTTGGCATAAATCTACGCTTCTTGGGATTTCCAAGTAGGCTAAAAAGAAGCTGTTGGCAGAGGATGTCATTCCTAATGCTGCCCTAATGCTGCTGGCTGGAAGAAAAAGTTGGCGCACGACACCAGTGTGTCGGAAACCTCGCACTGCCCAGCGCTGCACGGCAACTTATTCAACTATTCAACATATTGTCACTAAACTAAAAAAAGTGGAATCCAACTTATTTACTCACTCTCTTTGAATGACATAAAGCTTTATAAAAAATAGCCTATGCGAACTACTGGGAAAATCATATGATAAACATGAAATACACCCACAGCGAGAGGCCTACGTTTGTGTTTCTATAGGATCACCTTGCAGCTCAATAACAGTGGCCTGAATGCATGGTTCTGGCTTTAAGACTGAGAGAGATTTCAGTCAAACACAAAAAGACCTAACCCTAAATCCAGTGTGAATACACATTTAGATGAAAGCTTCTAGTTTATAATTCTCTATACTATGTGAATCAAACACAGACTTCGAGCCCTCATGGCCATCCAATGTTCTAAAGGCATAAAAAAAAGCACTTTTTTCACCTTACTCCATGAACCACTGAATGTGTGTTGTGAGTGAATAGGAGGCCTGTTTGTTAAGAGACGCCAAATCCCATATGGTGAACAGCAGCTTCTCTGGTGAGAAGAGAGGCTGTGAAAGCCACCGGCAGCCCCTCTCCTCCATCCGTGCTCCGGAGATGAAGGGATGTAGCGCCTGCCTCTCCTTGTTCCTCCTTTCTCTCGCTCCCTTTGCCTCCTCTCCTCCCTCTTTCTTGGCCAGGGGTTAAACTGCTGCACTCTAACCTTCTTGGCAGTGATTTCTCATTCACTCCGTTTCTCTCGCTCACTCTCTCATCTCTGAGAGAGATTTATTTCACAGTATGTAGTGGATTAGGCCCCCCTCGTACGCCCTCGGACAAAAGCATTGTTTTAGCACTAGCCTGTTCGCTGTAACGGGAGGAAGCTACCGCTACTAAGCATCCACAATACGGCCATTGTGGACACAGGGCTGAAGGGACCCTGCCTCGGAGGCCGTCTAGACTTTGAGCCTGGGCCGATTGGAGAAACAGAGGGAGAAAATCCCATCAGGCAGTGGAGTGAAAGTTAACTAAGGTAACCTGCTGTGAACCTGATGAAGATGTCAAGCCAACATATGGTAAAAAATGTCTATTGTCAGAACAAGAAGCTTTCTTCCCTCTGAGGGAGGGTATGGTGGAGGAGGAGGAGGAGGAGGAGGAGGAGGAGACGAGCGGTGGTTAAAGAAGACTAGGGGGGTTGCAAAACCTAAAAGAAGGAATAACTGTGGTGGTCATCGTTTTACTTCTGGATCAGTAGCCTTATTCTGGCCAGGAGGAGGCCCAACCCCTACACTCACAATTAAAGGAGTAAGCAGATTAACTGGCATTTTACAAAGGCCAGCAGAACGAAAAACACACTCACAGACGTTTAAAAAAAAACTTTCCCCTTTTGCCTATCAAGTCTTAGACTGCACACTGCAAATGGCATTACATTTCATGCTGATTTAGTGAGCAGAGGAAAAAGAGAAACATCTTAAACGATGATATGGTTCTTAAGTTTACTAAAACTGATTGGTCACACTATGTTGATACAAATGAGGACTGGGGACTGACAGAACTAGTGAAAGCCTGAGGTTAGTCAAGAACTACCTGGAACAAATTAGAACAGATTTGTCTTTGACATAGGGCACATCATTTCTTGTTTAAAGGCACGAGCAAATACATTATCACATTGGTCTAGATTTGGTCTGGAAATAGGTCTACATTTTCAAAAGGAGAGATGCATTTAAATTCCAATACTTGAAAATGTGAATATATCAAAAAGAAAACAACCTCTAAGGTAGAACCTCCTTTACCAGCCAAAAAAAAATAATCAACTGGCAGGCTTCACATGTGAGAGATGTTGGCCTGGGGGATTTCTAAGCCATTTCTACAGCTACATCTGAAAAAGATAAACAACAGCCTCAGCCACTGGAAGGAGAAGAAAGAAAGAGCTGAATGGAGATGATGTGACCCTAATAATGCCACATTAATTGTTCCGTCTTCCCAGAAAAATGCTTGAGAAGGATGAGCTGAGAAAGCGAGAGAAAAAGATAGAGAAAAAAGATAGAGCGAGAGAGAGGGGGGATGGGGGGGGGGGGAAGCGGAGAGAGAGACAGAAAGAGAGAAGTGAAAGTGATACTGTCTTCAGGCTAGTTGGGATGCAACCCAATTTCACAGCTTCACGAATGAGTGGCACAGCATATGGATGCAACCTTTGTGACAGCCTCTGTGTATCACCACATATCAGCGTTGATATTCCCAGTCAGATTCCATACTGGTCCAACATTATGTCAAACACCGGCTTCGCATGACTGCATCTTCCACACAGCACACAGACGGCATGTTTGTTGTAGTGTGGGGGGGGGGGGGGGGTAAGAAAAACAAACCAGTATCTCCCTTGACAGACTAGTCTCCAACTCTGTCTTCACTGTATTATGTTCTGTTGCTGCCAAATAACAAAATCAAGTTCTTACATTAACGCAGTAATGTGCCCTAAAATCTGGGATCTAATCTGAAATCTGAGACATGACCCAGATACGTATTTCCAAATAGAAAAGGGGAAAAGGAGGGCAGGCTGCAACAGCACAGGTTAGTGGTTATGATTCCATCACTGGTTGTTGGCTTGTCGCCTTAAATACCAACATTTCTTCACATAATCACATACTTCTCTCCATATGGTCCAACCATCTGCCTCGGTCAAAACACAACATCTATATATGCACAGTTAATTATTAATAACTCTATTATTAAGTCACAAAAAAAACATGAATATAACCTGGACCAAGAGTGTAACTTAGTATTGAGTATACTCTTTTCCATGAATGTAAAATTATTTTTCGGTATATAAACAGCAGAAAATAAAATGGTTTTTGGGTTTACAAATTACAAAGTTAAAGAGCGCTGGTGATCAGGTCATTGTCACTCAATTACACCTGCTTAGGGTGGAGTTCCTTTCCTAGTCTTTGAGGTGGTGGTTGCAGCATCAGAGGAAACACTGTGTAGCACAGCGTCTCCTTGAGGTGTGGAGAGGATCGATCTCAGTTAATGTCATATGGCACAGCACCCAGAGGCAGCTGCGTGGTGCTGATGACAGTGTAAAGCCTTGCCTTTGGCGGCTACATGCTTGGTGCTGCCGAGCTGTGATTTGAAGTTCACATGCAGAGGCTGACAGACAGACAGACAGACAGACAGACAGCTCTCAGGCAGACAGGCAGTCAGTCAGCCAATCTTTCCACAGGGATGACAATATGTCTGTATCCGTTAAAAGCGCACAATAGTGCCGAAACACGTTCAGAGGGGTCTCAATGCTCTGCAGGACTGATGGACGAAATGCTGACAGAAAAACACACTATTGAACCACCGGAATCTAAACACACACACACACACTTTTCCAAAATGTACTTGGCTTCAGGAGAACAAGTAGAATATTTCAATTTTAGGAGAACCCTTTCTAAGGAGATTATCTGGAAGGGTCATTTGGAGAAAAGTGGAATCTCTAGTTCAATAAAGTCAGGGGTTGCAAGTTGTTAAGACAAACTGAAAAAGTGTATAATAATACATCGATGTTCACATAAACTGGTTGGTTCATTTTACATTGCCTCATCAGCAAGCTTTCTCTGGGAATCTGAAAAGTGAGCTTGGCCACCAAGTGCCTTAGCAGACAGGACCCATGTCAACAGAGCCCCGCCCACTTTCCCACACAACACAGTGTTTGATGTTGGTTAATAAACACACATTCTACCT